>OZ007531.1:7240734-7527336 GCA_963931895.1 Eupithecia pulchellata
AGCGCCTTCTGCAGAACAACTACACCGAACTGCGATCCCCTACACGCATGCTCAGCGTGGGGATTATGGGCAATAACCCCCAAATAATGATGCCATCTATGGCACTCATTAGGGGAGGCCTATGTCCAGCAGTGGACTATTATAGGCTGGTGATGTTGTATGTTGCATACCATACAGCGCTGCATGTTCCCGCGTGTCAGCGGTTTACATGGTGACGTGTTTCCGCGGCCAATTACGGCCAGTCGCAAACAACTGTCTTTAAGACAACGCGTCACGGTGTAACCTCGCGAAAACACATACCTACTTTTATTAAACCGTCAAACTGAAAACTTCTTTAACTTACCTACAAACTCTACCAACAACACATAATAGGATAGGATTGTGGGGGGCACACTACGCACTCTACATTTAGCTCTTCCCGAGATGCTGATATCAAAGTCGAGTTTACGGTACAAAAGCTGTATTGTATAAAACTACGACGAATGATGTTAATGAGCACTCATCGTTTGTATGGCTGCTGCTGATGCACTGACCCTCGTTGGCGGGTCGGCACGACACACCTACCTACTTAGGTATGCTGATGATGGCTTTTATTGATCGAGTGATCGATTGAATCGAAAATTAAATTTTGGTTGCATTTACATTCATTCTTAGGTCTATGTGAAAAGTTATCTAGTGGACACCCCTGGAAGGGCACTGCAAAACTGAATTCGAATTTGCAAAATGTCCTAAACAACCTTGACATAAAAGGGTGTTTTTACGGAAGGGTGTTTTTACGGACTTCTAAAATGGAGGTCTTCATTCAAACTTGAGTATGAAGTTCCGGGAAGAGCTAGCTGCGATTCCCATATCAATTTTTAAAATATTTAAATATTTTCTTCACAGCATACAACAACCGCACCAAAAAGAAGACGGCCGTGGAAAACCAAGTCATAAGTACCCCGCCGAGGCGCGGTCCGGACGTCGAACTTGCTACACTGAGGCAACTGCCGACCAGACACTCCACTAATATACTCTACAATCAGGTAGGTCATCTGACTGATGGTGATACCTATGGCCGAGGATCTCAAGAGGCGCAAATATGCAGGTTTCGACAGAGCATACAAATTTTCTCCCCTTGGAGTCGAGACCCTAGGTCCATGGGGTACCGAGGCTCTTCGGGTTTGAAAAAAATATCTGAGCGTCTAGTCTTAGCCGCGTGCGACCCGAGAGCTGGTCAGTATCTGGCAGAGATGTACAAAATGGTTTTAAAAAAGCATTTTAAATACAAAATGCAAAATACTTTTCAGATTTACTATTTCAAATGCAAAATACCAAATAGTATTGCGTTTTGTATTTCAAATGCTAAATGCAAAATAGGTATTTTCAAAATACTTTTTCAAAATAAAATACCCCCTGACCAAATCACAGATATTTTTATTTATTACACAGGAGAATAGATATGTACACTCAATGCGATTAATAACAACTGGTATTGTTCATCATCATCATCATCAGCCTATGTTAGTCCACTGTTGGACATAGGCCTCCCCTAATGAGCGCCATAGCGCCCTGTCTTCGGCATGTCGCATCCAGCATCTGCCAGCAGTCTTTCGCAGATCGTCATCCCACCTGGCCGGAGGGCGTCCTACACTACGTTTACCGAGTCGCGGTCTCCACTCAAGAACACGTTTACCCCAGCGGTTATCGGTTCTTCGCGAAATATGGCCGGCCCACTGCCACTTCAGTTGGCTAATTCTCTGAGCTATGTCGATGACTTTAGTTCTCTGTCGGATGAATTGGTTACGAATCCTATCCTTCAGAGAAACTCCAAGCATAGCTCTTTCCATAGCGCGCTGAGTGACTTTGAACTGGTGGACCAACCCTATCGTGAGTGTCCACGTCTCAGCTCCGTAGGTCATGACTGGTAGGACGCACTGATTAAAAACTTTCGTTTTCAAACATTGCGATATGGATGGAAGACTCGACGTAATTTTCCGAACGCTGCCCAGCCTAGCTGGATCCTCCTCTTGGCTTCCTTCTCGAAATTGTTTTTACCCAACTGCAAAATCTGCCCGAGGTAAGTGTACTCAGAAACAATTTCGAGAAGGTGGCCATGTACGATCACCGGTCTTGGATCAATGTGGGCATTGATCATGACTTTGGTTTTATCCAAATTCATGCCAAGACCGATACATCGGGAGGCTGAAGCTAGACTGGCCAGCATCCGGTTCAGCTCCTCTAGCGACTCCGCCATTAAGACTATGTCATCAGCGAATCGCAGGTGTGAGATGTAGTCGCCGTTTATGTTGATGCCCTTGTCTTTCCAGTCCAGCGTCTTAAACATATCTTCCAACGCGCTCGTGAACAGTTTCGGGGATATGAAATCCCCCTGCCTCACTCCTATTGTTATTGGTATTGTAAAAAGTTATAAAAATAAATATCATTTTTTATTTAAAACACTTTTTAACAATACCAGTTGTTCGAATACATCATCACTCATTTTTCACACTTGTCAGACATTACTTGACATTGACATAAGACGCGCACTCTGACCAAAGAAGAAAAAGTTTCGTGCATGGTTAGTTGGCGCCTCTATCGGTCGAATTCGGCAATACAAGCGTTTTGTTTGACTGGTAATGTTGGCTCAACTTAATCACAAAGTATTTTGTATTTTAAAATGTATTTTAAAAATACAAAATGCATCTCGAAAGGCATTTCAAATAAAATACAAAATACTTTTCATTAAAAGGTATTTAAATACAAAATACAAAATAGGTATTTTGCATTTTCTATTTGCATTTAAAATAGAAGTATTTCAAATAAATCACATCTCTGGTATCTGGCGCAGCGCATCAGTATTGCCTTAGAGCGAGGCAATGCAACCAGTATTTTGTGTACACTTCCAACTGGTTTTGATATGGATCAGTTGAGCTGTAGTTTGTTTGCAACAGTCTGCAGTTACTTCAATTGTTTCAATTGTAAATATTAGTTTTGTAATATAATTGTAATTTTCTTTGTTAATAAAAGTTCTGATACCAACCAATAAGTATTTTGACATCAAAAAGCTAATAGGTAAATACACCATCATCATATATTAGACAACTGCTGGACATAGGCCTCCCCTAATGATGAATTAAATTAAATAATTAAATTAATTTAATATAATTAAATTGCACCATAGTTGATATTTTTGTTAAATACCCATGCGAAGCCGTCGACCGCTAGTATTCAATATGTTTACATTGTCAGGGCGTCCACTGTCCATCGGACGCAGAGATAGCGAACCTGCCGCACATCCGCCGCGAACAGATAACTCTCAGCAAGTTCCTGGGTTCCGGCGCCTTCGGGGAGGTGTTTGAGGGCGTCGCGCGGCAGATCAACGGCGCTGTAACCGACACTAAAGTGGCTGTGAAGGTAACTATCACTTTACACTGAAAAGTGTTGATCATCTACATACATAATGATTAGTAATTAACGGGTATTTATCGCGTTTTTTTTTTCCTCGACGTTTCAACAGTTTGAAACGACGTTTGAACATCTCACGACAGAGGGTAAACCTGTTAAAACGTCAAAAAAAATACTTGTTAATTACTAATCATTATGTGTTCAGATCGCGTATGTTTAAAAACATTCATCTACATACAACCCTGTTAAGTTTACAGGGTTATAGCAGATTAAGACAAGTCGATACATGACGGGGCACGCGGCGGTGCTTGTGTGTGTCTGCAAAGAAAGAAAGGGGTTGTCCATTTTGGCACCTGTTTCAACCTAAGCATCTTACGCCTTGCTGTAAAATCCCTTACAAAGAGAAATACGCCCCGCTTTTTCATTTGATTTGATTATATTTTAGCGGTGCTTGACAGCCCTGGCTGTATTAACCCGTACAGAAGGGTCAGGCTATGTACTTACCTGCTTGTAGAATTTGTCACGAGCGCGGAGTGCACCTAACCTACGTACATTTGGATGACGTCACAGAGTCACCTTAAATTACCACCTTCCAGACTCTCCGCAAAGGTGCCACGGAACTGGAGAAGTCAGAGTTCCTAAAAGAAGCTGCTTTGATGTCGAACTTCAAACACGAGCACATTCTGCGGCTGCTCGGAGTCTGCCTGGACAACGACCCCAACTACATCATCATGGAACTGATGGAGGGAGGCGATTTGCTCAGCTATCTGAGAGCTAAGCGAGCTTCCTTGGTAAGTTTTCAATATTTTTGTTTTTTATTGATAATATATATTATAATTTGGTACACCCCCTCTGCCTTCTATAAAAATAATTATTTCCATCCAATATATTTTTTATTATACATAGAAAATGACCATAACATCCAGAAAAAATATCTGCAAATCGTAATAACAATGTGCCGAGGTGGGAATCGAACCCAAAACCACCTGCGTCGATGGCGGACCTTCGCTCACCACGCCATAGAGGTGTTGATTATGTCTGTAGAGATGAGGAGCAAGCTAACTAAGTAACTTCCAGTTCCTTTGAGTTCCTTACATTGATTGGGCTGTCGAATATAGTTGTTCCGGGTGTTCTGATTTTTTTCTATGTATGATAAAAAATATCTGTCTATGTTTTATTTTCTACTCTAGTACCCTGTCATCTAGTACCCTGGGGCTATATAATTCTGTGTAGATTCTCCATTATATAAAAAATATCAAAAGATCACGTATTCTTCACAGTACACATCCGAATCCCTCACACTACTGGACCTTTTCAAGATGTGTGTGGACGTCACAAAAGGCTGCCGATATTTAGAGGAGATGCATTTCGTGCACCGTGACTTGGCGTGCCGTAACTGTTTGGTAGCTACGCGAGGCAACGGGCGAGTGGTCAAGATTGGAGACTTCGGATTGGCTAGAGATATTTATAAGAATGATTACTATAGGAAGGAAGGGGAAGGTAATTAATGTGGTCTTGATATTGTTCGTGTATCTTGTTAATAGGTATAGTTTTTTAACCGCGAAATAGGAAGGAAAGAACCTCCTTATTTGTTATTGTAACTTTTTATTATAGACTTTTTTACCGACTTCGAAAAAGGAAGAACAGAAGCTCCTCAATTGTTATTGTAACTTTTTAGTAGGTATAGACTTTTTTAACAGACTTCTCGTTTTTTCGTTTTAATAATAAAAAATAATAAAAATATTTTATAAATTTCAAATAACTAAGATCCATATTTAAGTTTTACATACAACCGAACATTATCGATATCTCCGTCAATTATGGACTGATTTTAATGATTGTTTTTCTATTAAAAAACCGCATCAATATCCGTTGCGTAGTTTTAAAGATTAAAGCATACATAGGAACACACAGACGGACAGCGACTTTTTTATACTATGTAGTGACGTTGACCTCCTAATTTTCTTAAATGCTACCCGAATGGTAATTTTAAGACATCTTATATCACTTCTATATCATCTTATACGCTCCTTTTATTCTATTATTTTTCTATTATTATCAAGGTCCAATGTTCTTGACAAAAAAATCAGAATTTCGTCCACAAATGCATTGCTTGTTTTAAATTTAATATCTTCCATGATTTTGTTTTAAATAGAATTTGGTTCGCAGGTTTATTACCGGTGCGATGGATGGCAGTGGAATGTTTAGTGGACGGTGTATTCTCGTGCCAATCTGATGTCTGGGCCTGGGGTGTCCTTTGTTGGGAAGTAAGTTCGATTCTAGACAAATCTATAATAACTATATGCACCATTTTCTTTGAATATCCACAATAACATAAAATACTAGCGCTCCGTCCCGGCTTTGCACGAATATTTAACAAAAATTGCATTTTTCATGTGTATCCCTAACTTTTTGAAAATATACTTTGGCCTATGTTCATCACGGAGTTTTTTGGATTCTAATGGTGAAAGAATTTTTGAAATCGGTTCAGTAGTTTCGGAGCCTATTTAATTTAAACAAACAATACAATTTTTCCTCTTTATTATATAAGTAATTAAAGATAATCTATATTTTGGTGTACAGATTTTGTCGCTGGGGCAGCAACCATATCCAGCTCGAACAAACAGAGAGGTGTTGGCGTACATTAGATCTGGCGGCAAGCCGGATAGACCACCCAACTGCCCCTCAGTCTTGTAAGTACCTATGTATACTTCATCATCATCAGCCCACATCAGTCCACTGCTGGACATAGGCCTCCCCTAATGAGCGCTATAGCGCCCTGTCTTCAGTTTGTCGCATCCAGCATCTGCCAGCAGTCTTTCGCAGATCGTCAACTCACCTGGCCGGATGTATACCTATGTATACTTAAATTAAAGAATATTTATCGCGTACCTTTTGTATTTATGTATAGTTGTTGAGCGGATGAGTTATGAACCGTTAGACATTTCTACGTACCTCACACCTATGGGACATACTCATGGATGAGCTGTTTACCTTAATTTGGTGTCTTAGCTCTGCTCCTTGTTATATTGTATTTTTATTGTATCTATAATTTAAAACAGATTCAAGTAGATATTTTAAATTGCAACACACAATAGGTACAAAGATCGTTGATGCATAATAAATAAGATACACAATTTTATACTTAGTATTTGACTAACTTTTATGTGCGTAATATATTGTATATCAGTCATCTAGTACCCATAACACAAGCTCTGCTTAGCTTGGGGCTATCACCTTCTATTGGGCACTGACTGGTAGAACTGAGAGTAGGTAAAACCCTTCTTTTATTTCTACTGAAAGATATGGTTGATATATTTTCAAAATTCTGTACATTCCAGTTACGACCTACTACAAAAGTGTTGGAGCTACCACCCGGAGGCGCGGCCGTCGTTCCGGCAATGCCTCGAGGTGGTGACGTCACTCAGAGATAAGACGTCGCCGAACATCACCCTCACAGCGACGCCGGCGCCGCCGCCGCACTACCTTACACTACTTGGAGACGGTGAGAAGCAACTTCTTGTTCATACATGCTTACTTATCAGCGCTTTGGTTTCATAATCATTTTTATTTATCATCATATTTACCTAAGTTTAATTAGTGTATGATGAAGTAAATATCTTACTACTTCATTATCCCAGTGCGAGGGTTACCTATAATTATAAAACCTATAACTACCTGCGGTGTATATCAGATGCTCCATTAATTAACGGCCGCTTAAATTTAATAATTGTATATTTATATGCCGAAGCATTTTGTGTGTCTGTGGGCATCCTTTTGCAGACCGCCATGTTATTCGAAAACATAACCGCACTGTTAAATATTAACTTTTACCAACTAGGGGTACATGTCAGCGTGGACCTAGAGCCAACTTTTAAAATCCTATCAAACTGAATTGAAAAATATATCAGACTTAGTAAAGAATTTGAAAAACGTGAAGCAAATGTCCTTAAATTTGAAAAACTTAAATCACAGATAACATAATATTACTAGTACTTAAATTATATCCGGTATAACCTCTAGACTAGAGCTCTCAGTCCAAATGCTTGAATAATATGACACGGCGACCCTGCCAGTTGCTATTATACCGATCATCTTATGTTAAACATCACCCTAGAATTCATTACAATATATTTTTTATGTAACCATCTAGCATCTTGTTATAATTATAACCCATGTCATTAAAACTAACCATTGATATGATTGCATGGGCCGCATGTAGATGCCGTCGCCGTTGACAACCGCACGTATCTGCTCGACGAGAATGCAAACGCCTGCTTAGGTTCGTACACATCATCATCCATCGAATTCGTACCAGCAAGCGCATTCTGTGAACGTTCTAATTCGAACTCAAATTAACTCGAATTTACTTATAATAGCTGTTCAAATTGAAGTCAATTTGAACGCTATTTGACGAATCTCGTTTATTTGACAGGTGAGTTTGATTTTATAGTTCGAAATGAGATTACAGAATGCGCCTGCTGGATCTAGTATCCAAGTAATTTTTTGTAAACATTGAATGTTTGAACGCAGAAACCACATTTAGCGTTTGGAACTTTATTGCAAACGCGCAGGACGCGAAATGAGAAAAAGAGCACATTTGAATTCATAAACGTTAAAACGAATCTAGAGACAAAAGATGCTAAAATGCTGGCAAAACTAAAAATTGTTTGGAACTACTAACGATCATTTGATCCAAGAGTGTAAAAAATATGCCTTCAATATTTTTGGTTTCTTATCCCCTTTATCTATTTACAAAAGATAGAGTTTAACATTTATTGAACAAACTCAATTACAGCGTAGAACAAAATTAGTAATTATTATACAGATCAACAAAAGCGAAAACGATTCTAGAACCGTGTACCCGGCTTTTGTGCAGAATTCATAAGACTAACTTTCCTTTCCAGACGAAGATTACCCCGAACATCAAATGGAACCGTCGCGACTACTGCCCGAGCGGACGATGAAGTACCTAGAAGTGATGTACGATAGTGATTCAGCGCCGGGTACCATTCGCGACGGGTACGAGATACCGCGGACGCCGTACATGCCATTCTCTCGACACAGCATCGTCGGTGTAGCGCCTAATAGACTGATCAAGCCGCTGTACAGAACTCATTCCTTACGGACCAGCGCTCGGCCGCCCAACGCGACCATCATTCCTTTACGGAACGGGATCGCGAAGCGCGCCTCTCTCTGCGAGGAGCTCCAAGGCACTTCGTTCGAGTCCCGGCCGCGACATCCGAGACTCGACCTAGACTTCGAAAAACACGTATTCAAGACTCCATTTTGAACTGTGATATTAGAGGAATCTCTAAACTGTGTACATTTTTTTCCACCGATTGACTTTTTTACAATATTATTTATAAATTTATTTATTGTAGTTCATAGATGTAAATAAAATGAGTCACTTTGTATATAATAGAGTAAATAAGGCATATACTAGAGGGAGTTGTAAGAAACTATGGTTTTTATGGAAAATTGCATTTATTGTAAAATGTTGCTGAATACATATTTTCCTGAAGTACAAAGGTGTTGTTTTTACTTCATTTTAAATCTAGAACAAAACAATTTATAGAACTACTTAATGTAGATTATTTTATGATTATTTAATGTCAGTACTAACTACACAACATATTAATAATATCTAGTCTAGTAGGTTTGTGGATGGATCTATTAATTTCCACTTAGACAAAATAATTGCTTATCTACACAAAAATAAGTATTTTAAATAAAATGCGCAATGTTACAGTCAAAAATAAATTTGATTTTATCTGGTACATACTAAACACAATTGAAATGAAATAGACTTTACGTAACAGATTCCAATTTTATAACAAACCCTAAACGCAGTTATTCTGTAGGCTTTATACTAGTTTAAGCAAAAGTCTAGTGCTGGTATTGTAGAACTTATGAACAAAACTATGCTAAAATACGACAAGGTACGCAGTTAGACATCTACCAATGCCGTCGGCACATCAACCAATAAAATAATTTGATGTCACACATCTCTGGCTGCAGTTTTCATATGAACAGTCAATAACAAAAATCGCTGCATTTGGAAGGTGGACTCGTCAGCAATATTTTTTTGATGACTGTACAAGACCGAAACTAAACAACACTAATGTTATGCTACGTTACCGCATCTGCCCGACATCGACCTTTAAGTAAATAGCTATCACATGCTTATAACTTCATGACGCTCTACAATAGCGTTCATATAGCGTGGATTATTAAGTGGCATAGGACCGTACAGAATGGCGAAATAGAGGCTTACAGTATTATAATAGAATTAAACTAATATATATTAAACTTGCTCAGTTTACGGAGAAACCGAATCAAATGCTAAGGGACAAACCATATCATGGTTCCAGTTATCTATATTTTAAATAAGTGCGTCCTACCAGTCAAGTCGTACGGAACAACATAGCACAAAGAATTTGCAAACTGAAGTGGCAGTGTAAACGTCGCTGGGGTAAACGTCTTCATGAGTGGAGACCGCGACTCGGTAAACATAGTGTACGCCCTCCAGCCAGGTGAGATGACTATCTGCGAAAGAATCTATTGACAGATGCTGGATGCTACAAGCTGAAGACAGGGCGCCATAGCGCTCATTTACGGAGGCCTATGTCCAGCAGTGGACTAACATGGGCAGATAATAAAACTTACGTGTACAACATAAATGAATGAATGCGACCAGAGATGTGGCTTATGTTTATAGGTTCTTACTAAAGGTCATCTGTTTATACCTCACACTATAATAACTAGCTTCTAACTTTCATGTAGCCCATATACAAATCAAGTCAAATACACTCAATCGTTCTTGACTTACGAAGCATCGTCATATTCTATAATATAAGACTTAGGCTGGACAACTTTAATCTCCATCCTCAGTAACCTCCGTCTTGATACGTTTCTCCGTCTTGATTTGCGCGGTGGTGGTGACAGCGGCGCCTAGCGTCGGCTGTTCGTCGTCATCCTGAGCTTCGTCCTTACTGTTCTCGTGGAGTAACACGTAGTCGCGCTCCGAGAAACCGAACTTGACTACGTCACGTTCGAGTAGCTCGACATAGCGACGCGCTTCAATCTTCTTGTTGTTCACGAATGTACCGTTGGAAGATTCTGGAACACGAACATTAGAAACGAGGTTAACAATCATACAAATAACAGAGATCCCCATGCAATAATGAAACCAACGTGTATGTGTTAATATTTATAAATTTATATTACATTTGCATTTTTCATTAAATACCCGTGCGAAGCCGGGTGAAGCGGCTAGTGATTATTAAAGACTAGCGTCTTTAATAATCACCACTCCTGATCACATTTATTTATTCTACCATTGGACTTACAGCTAAACCAAAACGTCCAAAATCAATATGCATTATTTCCTTAAAACCTTACAGGACTCTTGAACACGTCACAAAATACAAATAAGTATTACTTGGAAATAAAGTGATCACTTTAATTCTTGTTCTTCAATCTTTGGAGGTTTTTTTTAGGGTAAAGTAAAGAAGCAAACAAGAAACCTTTACCTTGTTAGTTTTCGAGTTGGAGCAAAACTCGCCCGAAACTATTTTATCGTCCAAGATAAGCAACACTAACCGAGATCAATAACATAAGGCCGCACTCGCCGCCCCTGCGAGCCGTCTTCCCTCGTGAATGGCGTGGCGCGATACTGCAGCGCCGCATGCTGCTTGCTGATGGACGGGTGGTCGAGCGTTATGTCGCACACTTTCTTGTCGCGACCGATCAGGAACGCGGACTGACGGTGGATGTACAGGATCGGCAGCGATTTGTCGCCTTTGAAGGGGTAGAACCTGGGAAGAAACAAAGTTAACTCTAAAATCGTAATCTATGTATCTATACTTATATTGTGAAGAGGAAAGTTTTGATTTTTTGTATGTTTGTTTGACATCAGCAAGTTAAAACAATAAATAGCACGCGCGCGGCGAGAAAGTTGAACCTTCGAGTTCGAAAACGAACGAGATACGAATAAAATAAAAAGTGAATGAAAGCTGTTAGAGTCAACAATCGTTTCGAATTTTTAAGCAGAAACCCAGTGTCGTAAAATATTACCCAAAACTAGTTTTGTAACCCCTCTGTTGATATAAAATATACTAATATTATAAAGTAAACATTTGATTGTTTGTTTGAATAGGCTCCGAAACTATTGGACCAATTTCAAAAATTCTTTTTCAATTAGAATCCTAAATTTATAGGCTATAGAATATTTCCAAAAATATTAGGGATCCTCAAGAAAAAATCAATTTTTGTTAAATATCCGTGGCTTAGCACATTAGGTACAGTTCTAACAACATATAGCTAAGATCTTACCTCCATCTCCTCTTTGGTTGTTTAGCGTCATCCGGCTCCGTGTACTTGATAACAACGCCGTTAACTGTGTTAGCATCTGCAGTTAGCTTGCCGGAGAGACCGAAGTTAGGTTTCTCCTTATCACCCGCAGGTTTGCCATCTTTCTTATCGCCTTCCTTGCCCCAGTTGTATTCTTTATCATCTGCGTCGGCGAATCTGATAAAATATAAATTGGGGTTTTTGGTTAGAGATTCCGAAGTCAATTGAATCTCGCCAAATAATATGTTTGTAAATTTTTCGGATCGCATCGTTTATTTAACGATGGTATTTTACTCCTCTGCTGTGATGGTTACAAACTTCAATGAAAAAACTTACAAACTTCGCTGTCGGGGTTATGAAACTATTGCTTCCTTACAAAGTTTTTGAAAATTCGTTGAACCTATGTACTTCTTTAAATATTATGGAATGTTTAAGTTCTTTGTATAAGTTTAAAGATGAAATAAAAGACGTTAAAACATTATAAACTATGAGGAAATGCTAACACTCCAGCCTCCCGTTCAATCAATGATAGCTACGCTCTATCGATCACATGTCAATTTTACCTGCTTTTCTTTTCCCGTTCTCTTGGCTCAGGCTTAATTTCAGGGCGATTGCGCTCCGGACGCCTATCATCAGGCCGTCGTTCCGGCCTTCTGTCATCAGGTGGCCGCCTGTCGTCTGTTGGCCTCCTGTCGTCTGTTGGCCTCCTGTCGTCTGTTGGCCTCCGGTCATCAGGCCTCCGTTCGTCGCGTGGTCGCTCGCTGCGCTCATCGCGTTGTTCCCTGTACCGGTCGGTCCTTTCGTCGCGTTCTGGTCGCTGTTGAGACTTGTTTCGGTAGCGGTCCTCCGTGCTGTTGAAATTGCATTAACGGTAATGAATTGTGCTGCTTTGATGGGTATTGAATTATATGATAAGGGAGAAAAGTACTAATATTTTTAATGGGTTGGTTTTATTGATAAATCCATGGACATCTTTTCCTAATTCAAACAGTTTTTTTTTATATTTCACTTTATGTCTTGTTGGTATGAAATATAACAATGAAGCTCTCTCATACACTCATCAAAAAAAGAAAGAAAATTAAAATTTAATGACCAATTAGAACAATTGAGCTAACCGCAGACTGTTGTAAACCAACTATAGCTAGCTCAACTGAACCATATCAATACTAGTTGGAAGTTTACCCAAGATGGCTGATTGCCTCGCTGTATTGCCCCAGATACTGACCAGCTCTCGGGTCACACGTCGCTTCGACGAGACGCTCAGATAATTTTGAAAACCCGGTAAGTCTCTGTACCCCATGGACTTAGGGTCTAGTAATAAAATGAATATGCAACAAACCTGTGTTGTGGCGGCGGCGGCGGTTTGTCCGGACGGCTCGACGGCGGCTTGTCACGACGCACCTCTCGCGACCTGTAACCGACAACACACACGGTCAAACAAACCAACAATACAAAAATTGCTCGCTTACACAAAACAATATAAATTGTTCACACGTTGCTATCTTACAAGCTGGTTTGGTGACGATATTTTGCTATTCAAGCCACTTGAGCTCAAGTCGTCAGAGAAAGGGCTTTGTTACAGGACTATTTATCTATAATATTAGGTCATGCATATGTAAGTAGGTAATAGTGTTATTATTATATTTTGGTTCTTTTTATTTTTATAAACAATTCAAAGAAAGACCCCGTTTTGCATTCAATGTATTTTTTCACCCTTTCAAGGACAACCTGTATTACAGACGCGTGATCTATAATACTAATTTATAATCGTAATCCAATATATTTCCGACAGGTATAGTTTTTTTACAATTAAACATTAAATTAGCATAATTAAATTAAAAAAAGTTGTTTCCTTGTGTACCAATTATTCTGACACTCCTTTAAACATACACTTACCGTAACTTTGGAAACAAACGCAGATGTGTTGAAGTGTTACCTAGTAAAGGTTTATCCAGTCGTGGATATTTCATTCAGATGAGAGTAAACTTAGGTTTACTAACATATAATTTCATGAGACATTTAGTTATTTACAATATTATATTCTGTATTTGTCTATATTGTTGGAAGGACGATGAATATGATAGTCCTTTCCTGGGATCCTGTGTTTCTTTTCCGCCAGTCTCCTTTGATTTTTCTAAATTTCATTGTTTGCTAAATTCAAGTAAGGAATGTTTGAGAAACCTTAGTTGTCAACATACATTTTGGTGAGTATCTTCATTGTCCAATAACTTTGGAACGGTAGTTGACCATTTTGTAAATTGATACAAAACCATGAGTGTTTATGTACAAATTTGCCAAGATTTTCATTTGTCATAAAACCGTTTCCTTTAGCTCTGGTCTTTTTAAATTAGGCATCCTTATTGCATACGGCGTTTGAAATTTTCTGAACTTGTTTCTAGGGCAGTAATTGTTTCTATTGTGATCTTTCTGAATCCAGTTCATAAATAAGACGTATCCAAATATCATTTAGTTTGCGCTACTACGGTTTCTAAATAAATTGAAGTGCTTTTCTAGCCATATTCTTGTTCTTATCACAATTGGATCCTCGGATTTGATGTTGGACTATGATGACAATAATTACTTCAATTTGGTCCTTTCAAACTCGATATGTTAGGTTAGGTAGGTTCTTTAAATATCCACTGTTTGACATAAAACCCAATATAGTTATTGCTTCTCTTTTAACCCCGTCTTACGTTTTCCTCTGTAATTCCTTTTCGTATTTCGTCTTTCGATTGACAGTCTGATGTAAGATTCTTCAGTTAAATTTGTAAGAATATGAATCCTGTTAATTCAGTGTTCTTTTATCAGACTGATCCAGTTTTTCTTTTAACAATCGCTACACGTAGTCCTTTTCTATATTTTTGCGCAAATGTCGCAGCAATCTCTTAACCTTCTATCATGATCCTTATTTAGATTCCATGAAAGGGTTCATTCTTTTTTGATTGTTCTATAATCAAAAATTAACATTATAAATCGCTGCAAGTATGGTTTCAACGGTGTTTTCGAAGTGCTTAGCAGCAACTTTCATGCGTGTACATAAATAGCACCAGTTCACGACTCTTTTTCCATTATAATGGTTACAGAAGTACTAATAATCAATGAAATTACTTCTGAAGTCTGTAATTACAACTGCCTAGACCGATTATCGTCTATAGTGCAAATAGATAAGTATCTTTGCAACATCAACATGTTCCGACTGTTATAATTTTCTGTAGAGTAGACACTGTAAAAATAAAGGTATTTGTTTAACTGCGCGATTTTCGACGACCAATTGTGAGCTCAGTACGTGCATGCAAACAACTTTTTAATTATATGCTTTTCACCAGAAATTGGTTTAGCTACCTAATTATTATTACGTAAAAACACTGTTTTATAAATAAATGCTATAACGCACAGTTTTATATGAACAAGGTAGACGTTATGAAAATATACCTAAATCGAAGTAGTACTACTAGTTCTAATTTGGTTATTTAGCTGCAATTTTCTTTTGTAACAAATTAAAAATAATATTCACAAGCGCACTCTTTAGAATTGAAGTCCTCAGATTTTAAACAGCTCATTGAAATTGTGTTTCTTATGAACGATCTTCACATATAAAATGTACTACATTCATAATTGGTCATTGTGTCGAAAGGCTAAGTACACTACGAGTATACACATAGACAATAATTAGACATACCTGTCTGGATGGAATGGCTCTTCTCTGTATCTATCTCTTCTCTCTGGGTACTCTCGAGGTGGACGGTAGCGGTCGGGCTCCGGTGGACCGCGCCTAAACAAATATAAGAAAGACTAGTTAGGTGCCCACGGTTTCACCCGCGTAACTCCCGATCCATAGGATTTTCGGGATAAAAAGTGGCCCATATGTTATTCCAGGTCATAAACTATCTGTGTACCAGTTTCATCGAAATCTGTTTAGTAGTTTATGCGTGAAAGAGTAACAAACATCTATCCACACTTACAAACTTTCGCGTTTATAATATTAGTAGAATACAATTCTTGTATCCTCGACGAGATTGATAGAAAATACTTTATTATACCACACTAAGAAAGAGTACATAACAATCAGACATGCTTAAAGTAGAGGATGCATAAAGGGCGACCTTATCGCTATGAGCGATCTCTTCGAGGCAACCTTGGTATGGACTGGACATAAAGGAACACTATAGACAAGCGGTACCACTTAAAAAAATAAACAGATTATGTATAATAACTACTTAAGAATACCACATTAAACTTACATTAATAATATTAAAATAAATAACTTTTAGGATTCTGATTACAGGTAGTCTTTTAATTGGCCCTTCTTATATGTACTCGTATTTATAAGTATTTCATTTCTTTGTTCGTGTTTAGCCATAAGTTTTCCTAAAATAAATAAATAGACTATAATAATTATGTTAAATATTTTACTTTGTATTATTGTCACATACCGAAATTCTCTGCCTTCTTCAAATTCACGCCTCTTTGCTCCTTCAAATTGATTGTAGTTGCGAACGTAACCTGTAAACAAATATGTACTTAATACTATCTCATTTCATCTATATAAATATTAATGGACAATCACAGCATCATCTAGCCCCAAGCTAAAGAGTGCTTATGTTAAATGCGTTTATGAATTAATTTATTCTATTGAAAACATACACATCTGTTAATTTTAACACAAATGGCTTGCTTCTGAGTTTCATATCAGTAAAGAAGGATTTTTATTTTGGATTTTATTATTTACTAACGACCCGATTTGGCTTCGCACGTCATGGTCGTCATCCAATGCTGATACAAAAATCTTACTGTTGAATCAATCTATCAATTTAAATAAACTGCATCAAAATCCGTTGCGTAATTTTAAAGACCTAAGCATACATCGGGACAAACAGACAGACAGCGGGAAGCGACTTTGTTCGATACTATTTAGTGATTTGTACAGAGAGTAGCAACTTATGGCTTATGATTTTGTTATGTCATAATTTTTTTTCTCATAACCAGTTGTCGAGTTTATTCTTGTAAGTGTTTATTGATGTGGCTGATATTGTGACTTCTGGTAATATATATGTTCCAGTTGTGCACCACTCAGCTAATAAAATAGTTTATTTTACCTCTAGATTCTTCTCTAGGTTGATAAGACTCATTCCGCGGCCTTCTGTATTCCCCTGGAGGCTTGTGATTCCCCTCATATCTAGGATTTCTGAAATAATATTCACATTCTATGTACAGTCAGCTGCATGAATACATGGTACATGGACATACAAAATGCGGACATCTATACAGTTGTGTTAAAATGGTACTAAAAGTATAAATGCAGCCAACTGTATCAATAGTTGTAATATCTTATCAAATATTCTGTAATATGTCAATAACACATAGAACTTGACGCATGACAAAAGGAAACAATGGGAAAATGATAACTGGACCAATTCCTTGAAAATATTCTCGCCTACACCATATTTGCTTATAGTCAGAAGACTGATTGCAAATCAAAAAGGAATAAAAAAATTACAATAATAATAATAGAACACATGCATATTTTTATACTATATTACATTAAAAACTCAAAACAAAAAATTCAATATGTAGCTGCCAGCTAGACTGGGCGGGCTCACGGATAAGACACTTATCGGTTGTCAATAGTTTGTAATTAGAATTTAACATGATATAAATAATTTTTCTGCCTTTCTAATAAATTATTACAGATGAATAGCTTGATATATTTAATTTTCAATCAACATAGCTGTTTATAAAATTTCTAGATAACATAAAAGGGACTGCTACTACAACAATGCTACACACACAACTAAACAGTGATGCAGAAGAAAGTCGCTATATATCAGTAGTACCTTTGACCTCTTTGCACACTACCACAATCCCTCTGTCCCTCACTGCTGTAGTAAATCTGCTTTGTTTCATCAAAGGGATTGCCCTGTGTGCTTTCAGCCTTATATTTGGCAGATCTGTAATGGTTTACAACTCTTACCCTTAGATATCTTAACCTATGTTTGATCTCATAGACAAATCATCATTTTGATAAACCCATTTGAGTCTATAGCAAACTGAATGGCATATTGTCTATGCCATGGACAATCATCTATTAAATGGTTATTATTATTACCTTCCATTGCTACGTTCCTGCTCATAGGGATACTGCTCCTGATATCGCCTTTCCTTGCTGGAGCCGCGATAGAAGCGCATCACCTCTCGTTCCCTGTCGTCTACATATTCCTCAGGGGGAGATGCTGGCCGATGATACCTAGTTATTATTGTTGAAGTGAAAATATGCCAGATACCTTGTGTTGGGATAACTTTTGTTTTGATAATATGTCTTACTGGTAGTATGAAGCTGGTGGGCGTTCCCTGTCCTCGGATGATCTTCGTTCCTTTACGACGCTATGTAGACGACGCTCACTGTGCTCTTGCTCTGTACCAGAAACAATATTATCTTGTAGTTGTTGAACTGTAAAATGGGTATTTAGACGTGATATAAAATAATAACTTACCCAATTCGCTAGCAGATGAATTACGTGATCGCTTGTGTTTGTGGTGTTTCTTGTGTTTCTTCTTTGGAGAGACTTCGCCGTCGCTAATAGATATCGCGTCCTCGCCCTCAGACTCGCTATGCGCGGCAGATTCGGAGTGCCTCCTTCTTTTCGCGTGCTTCTTCTTCTTTTTCTTGTGTTTACGTTTCTTGGAGCGTCGTTGACCATCATCAGAATCGCTATCAGATTCTGATGATCCACGCTCTCGTTTTTTCTTCTTTTTGTAGCGGTGGTCTGACTCGGACGAATCGTCACTCTCACTTTCGCTGCTGGTTGATTGGTGATCTTCAGATTCTTCTGAATCTTCTGATGAGGATTGATGACGTTTTTTGGATTTCATGTTGAAGCTTCTCTTTGTAGAAAATCAGCAATAAACAAGAAAACAACACACTTGCTTGAAGCAAAGCAAAGCAAAGCAATGCAAAGGTGTTTGCTTTGGTTGCCTGCCTTTCCAAAAAGTGCCTGCCTTTCTGTAAATTGAATGAATGAACGAATTTGGAAGAACGAACGAATGAAAAAAACATGAATGATTTACGGAGCCAACAAGCCAACGAACCATAAGCTCAGACTAAGGAATAAAATATACTTGAAATACCTACAAAAAAAACGTGCATACCTAAAGTTAGTATGGCACAAAGATGGCGGCCTGCCGTAGAGTTGCGCGTATTTTAACATTGAATATCGATAAGTAAGTAATTGAGTTGCACGGAGTTGAATTCTAAATTTTCAAATATGAGTAGGTAGAAGAATAACCTTTAAGCTCTGTTCAGTTTTGTTAAGGTTTCTATACCCACGTGGTCCGTAACGGGTCATTAGCATTACATTACCCTCCGTCCTATCGTCTTAAAACGTGATACTACAATAGATTTCATCAAGTTCAATAAAAAACGCTAATTACTACGTACAGTACAGCTCAATTCAGTTAATATTAACACTGCAACTTCCCCAAGCTTTGGCTGGCACTCAATTCAATGAATATCCTCTATATTCAGTACTAATACTAATATGTTCATATAAGACAATTATTTAGGTTGCCGCTCGGCCCAAGGTAAGTTTCGTGTGGACTGCCAGTTTCTGCAGCTTGTACCTTGATGGCGTGTGTGAAAGAGTCTTAGACAATCACTTACCTATCAAGCCCATTCCATCAAAAATTCTGTCCCTGACACTACACCTTTGAATCTTGGTTAGCTTGGTTCAAAGTTGCTGACGCTGCTTTATAGGATTTATTTTTATTTTTGTGTTATTGGTACTGCGTCGATGAAATAATTCGTTATCGATAATCGATGTTTTGAAAATACCGAACCCTACCTCTATTTACTATGACGAATAATTTTCTCCTAAAATCACATAATATTCATAGTAAAACATGAAATGAATAAAGAAAAGCAAGCGGATCTTTATAAACTTTCCCACAAACAGCAAAATGTTTGAAAATAATAGAAAATGTAAGAAATGTTGAATGAATTCGGTACCTTTCCCATGCAACGTTATATTTTGATGGTTTTTGTTGATTTTCATGCGACAAACACTCTGCACATACACTTATAAAATGCATTATTCTCCAAGTTTGCACACTATAAAAAAGCATAATTATCGCCTATTAACTCTAAATTTCCTTCATTTTCGAATAAAAACAAGTCCGGATGACAACTGATGTACTTGTTGTTGACGGACACAAAACATGGCGACCGTCCGCAAAGAGGTATTTTGTGACATCAGCATCACCAAGACAATGCTGTCATTTTCAGTCATGATCAAACTACTGTTGTCCTTTTTTACTCATGATTATCTTCATTATTCAAAAAGAGATGCCGATATGTCAGTAGCTCTTCTATCGAAATACATCACACTTCTATAATTAACTGTTTGTATAAATGTTTATGCCAAGTTATTCTCTATTCCTTAGTCTGAGACCATAAGACTATGCAACGAACGAGATCACGAATCTACAATCCTTATATTACATTCTTACTTTATTCTACGGCCCCATAGATACTACCTACGATCCTATAGTAGACCGAGATTATATTATGTATACTTATCTCATAATGGGAAAAATAGATCGTACTCTCACAGAACAATACTGCTGTAATGTGTACTTGATGGATCTAGGCTCTAGCAGTAGGTACTAACGCTCAACGTACCTACCCGTCGCGTCGCGTCGCGTCGGTCGCCCTACACCGTGTCGGAATTTAATTGATAAGTGAGTTATCTAGGATATTAGTTTTCCGTGATACGTGATGTTCTTTGTGATGTTAGAGCTTTTGTTCAAGGCATTTATTATGGAGATCTAAGAGTAGGGGAGGAGGAGAATGATATTTTTTTTGTAACAGGGAAGGACCGTATTTCGTATTTTAACTTAATTATTAATTATGGCAAACATAGTCTTGGCAGTCATTTATGTCAACTGTCAGTGTCATTTCGAAAACAATATCATGTCGTTTCCTTCCTTCCTTCCAATGCAAGAATTACTGCTGAAATCGCTGTACCATGTATCTGATTTATAGATTTACACAAAAATTGTGTTTTGGCTGCTTGTAAATCAAGAATTAGTTTATTGATTGGCTGATAACTAGATTAACTGATTGAGAAGCACATCACTGATACAATTTGCTGCCCCACAGCCAAAAAAAGGCCCCATAGAAGTTTTGAATGTTGGATTATATTTTTTGCTGATAGGATGGCTACAAGAAAAAGGAGCGGTTCGGGCTCCAAAAGACACCTAAAAGAGAAGGTTGTACAAATATACGAGTCGTTCTTCAGAGGCGAAGATCTGACTATCGACAATCCAACTTTTTGGGATGAGTTTTTCCTATTAAAACCAAAGATTCCCCAGCTCGAAGCTGAAATTCAAAAACTGTCTGTAGAACAACTGATGAATATGAAGGAGAATATGAATTTATTTGTTGCACAGTGTATAGAAATGTTAAGCCAAGAACATCACATCAGGTAAGAATTTTAATAACTTCATGTACCTAACCTACCCAATAATAGTACATTACAAGTGTAGCTTTTATCAACATACTTTTTTTACACCTAATTTAGCTAAGTTCTCAAGTTATGATTGAATTGGTTTTATTTTATGAGTTAGGTCGTGTTAAATTTTTCTGGATTCCTGTTTTTTGCAGATTGGTGTATAGTCTGCAAACTTTGAGCGCTTTGCTTATAACCATGTATCAGAGAGCAAGCCAGGACTCAAATCTAAACATAAAGATCATCCTTATTGGGTCTGACAGTGGAGCCGATACTAAAATGCAGAAATTATTTGAAAACTGCACTTCAATATTGTCAAGTAAACAATTTATGTCCTTATATGTATGAATAGTGCTTTATATTGTTTGTTTTTATCAACAATAAATTAAAATACATACTGAAAATATGAAATCACTTCACTGTCTTGTTAACATGTTTTCACTAACTCTGCCTAGAGAATCTGCCTGTAGATTCTCTCAAGTGAGTAAAACATAGCTTATGATAATCAGGGATAACACTTATCTATCAGTGAATTAAGTTACAGAATCTGTGCCTCTTCATTTATCCACATTTTACTCTTAAAAATAATAATAGGTATACTGAATAGATGATAATCTGATTATTATTTACATTCCAGGAGACGTACCAGATAGCTTGAAATCAATGGTTTTGAAATTATTGCTGGTGATAGTGACAGGATTAGATAGCATTGATGAAAATCCTCTAGTAGAGTACTTTATGCAGAACTCATTGTTCGAACCCATGGTTCAACTCCTTTGTACCTCAACGGAAAGGCAGCAGCATGGTAAACATGTGTTTTTATTATTAAATATAAACTTACACTTCCTACTATGATGGTCGCTGATTAAGAATTGACCCCTCTGACTCAACCCATGGATGTTGTAAGAGCTGGGTTAGGGAACCTGACAGGATTAGATAGCATTGATGAAAATCCTCTAGTAGAGTACTTTATGCAGAACTCATTGTTCGAACCCATGGTTCAACTCCTTTGTACCTCAACGGAAAGGCAGCAGCATGGTAAACATGCTTTTTTATTAAATATAAACTTACACTTCCTACTATGATGGTCGCTGATTAAGAATTGACCCCTCTGACTCAACCCATGGATGTTGTAAGAGCTGGGTTAGGGAACCTGGCAGAGGAAGAGCAGCAATTTCATTCTTTGTATTTTAACTCATCACCAATGTCAAGTATGTGGCAATTATGAATAAGATCATTTATGTCAGACTTCATAAAATAAAATAAAAAAACACCATTTATTCTACTACTAAATATTACAGTAAAATATTAATTAACTTAAAATTACATACATAGAGGTAATGTGCAGGTATTAAAATTGCATTGAACTATTAAGACAATAATCTATAAATCATGAATCAAATTACAAAACACAATATCAGCAATAAATATGTTGGATGAAGAATTATAGCAAATCTTTGTGGACGTATGTTCATCATTGAATGTGTGTTGATGCAGAGGATACTAATGTGTTTTTTTAAAACTCGCTGTTGAAATGTTAAAATGTAATTTTATCACTTTTTCAGGTTATGATGTGGTGATGCTTCTAATGTTTTTGGTAAATTACAAGAAGCATGAATCAGCCAATCCTTATGTTGTGAAGTTATCCATACTTGATGATGAATTGGCTCTAAATGGGTAAGCATTTTAAAGATACAACAGTAACTTATATGGCAATTTTATCTAGATTACAAAAAAGTTTGGGAAGGGTTTTGATCCAACTAGAAAACTAACAATCTAACATGGTAAAGGTATCTTATTGGCTTCTTTACTTTACCTTAAAAAGATTGAAGTGAACAATGGATCAAAGTGATCACATTATTTCCCTGTATTACCTATGTAACTTTTTTTTTCTTTTCCAAGAGTCCTGTAAGGTCTAAAGGAATAAAGCACTTTGATTTTGGTTTTGATTGACTTATATAAAATATAATGAGACAATGAAAATTTATGTACAATCTGCAGATATCTGTTTAGGGTGTTCTGGTTGCTTTCTTTGTACAGTAAAAAATATCTTTGTAATATATATATGCAATGTATTATGTATATCATTGATCTAGTACACATAACACAAGTTTGTGTCTTGATGATGCTGTGTGGATTGTCCAGCATTATTTACATTATAGTACACAGTCTAAAAAACATTTTTTTACATTACACCACACATATTTTTAAAACTTTTTAAACTTTTATTTAAATGGATCTTGAGGCTAATCCAAATAAACCTTTGCAGATATGGCCAAGTAATCACAGCGTCATTAAATGACTATGTAATGTCAACATTTGGGGGTATGCAAGGCAATGGAAGTGGCAGTGGTTGGTTGTCTTCCCTCACGAGTATGGTTGGAGGGATATTCCTTACCAGCGATGAAACACAACCTGTTGTTAGAGGACAGAGAATAAGGTATTTGTTTGATATCATAGCTATATTAAATAATATTTATCGGGTATTTATTGCGTACCTTTTGTTTTATTTTCTACGTTTCGATCGCGTTGCAGCGATTGTAGTAACGGGGCAACTGCAATAATATCAAAATATCGTGAAAGTTGAAAAAGTTTATCATAACTAGTCCCCAGTTAGAGGCAGTCTACCGTCCTTTGAGGATTGAAAGGCCTTTTATGAGATAATGAATTGGCAATACAAATCTAAAAATAAATTTTAGAAGTGCCGTTATTACTTTAATAATGAATCTGATATAAATTGTTTTCTTTCTTACTGTCTTATCTTTCTAGTCATACATAAAATTGTTTGAGATAGAGGCGCCAACTCAATCCGTGGATGCCTTAAAAGGTGACTGAAGTAATCTATCAGAAATTTGGTACCTACAGGGATAGATGGTAGGATCTCAGGGTATCTCAGGTTACACGGGCTTCTTATTCCGTAAAAACATGTGCCATTTATACATATGCACATATATATATGTGCGGTGGGCGAAGGTCTTCCTGCGAGCAGGAGGTTGCGGGTTCGAAGTCCGCCTCGGGACAAATATTTGTACGATCTGCAGATATTTGTTCAAGATGTTCAGGTCGTTTTCTATGTATAATAAAAAAAAACGATGTAATAATAGTGTATTATGTATATCAGACTCAGTCATCTAGTAACCATAACACAAGCTCTGCTTATCTACGGCCTAGCTAGATGATGCTGTGTGGATTGTGCGTGACTTAAAAAAGAAATCGGATCACTGTCATACAGAGAGGAAAATCAGCCAGCGTCTTGGTGACGCTTCCGACTGGTAGATAGTTAGACTGATACTTAATATACTTAATATGGATCAGTTGAGCTTGCTGTAGATTGTTCCAACATTCTGCAGCTAGCTCAATTGTTTCATTGCATTATATATTTGATTCTAGTGGAGGAGAAGAAGGCATGCTGCTAGCGCTGTACGAGGCAGCTCATTTGAACCGCAACTTCATGACAACGCTGGCTCACTCGTCGTCCGCCGCCGCGTCGTCCGCGCCGCCGTCGCCGCCCGCCACTTTACCGCCGCACCAGGTAACAATCTATCTATCGCCAATATAATATAACTTTAAATTTTAAATGGAAACAACTGGTACCACTTCTGGGTGTTTTTTTAATTCTTTATTGTACACCTAGCGAGCTTAGCCCTGACAACTGTTTCGTGGATTATCTGGTACTATATTTTTGTAGTGTATGAAGTGACTTTAGCTTTTTCATAATATTAAATTATAATTATATAAGAAGTGGTCTAAAACTTGCGGCAAATTAATTAATGTGTTAAACTGGTTTTTGTTTCAGACTGCACCGAATTTAGCGCAAATTCAGGCTCTGGACAATGAGCAACCCACAAACCTACTAGTCACCTTCTTCCAATATTGGTAAGTTTCATATTTCCTCAATCCCCGTATACCTTTATTATAAACTAGCGGTCCGCCCCGGCTTCGCACGGGTTTAAACAAAAATTTCAGAAATTATACACACTAACACGATGGATTTCACAGTTTTCATACGGATCCCCATGCGGATCCCTTACTTTTTTTAACAGCATTGGGGTTTTTGACATTGACTCGACACTCCATAACTGACACTGGCCGTAGAGAAAAAGCAAGTACCGTGCTATATTCAACCTCTTTTTCTATTATGTCGCGCCATAATAGAAAAAGAGGTTGAATATACAGCGCACGCTTCAATTATTGAATTTTTCATGCGGATCCCTAACTTTTTGAAAATATTATATAGCCTATGTTCATCACGGAAAATTGAGGATTCTAATGGTGAAAGAATTTTTCAAATTGGTCCAGTAGTTTCGGAGCCTATTCAATTTAAACAAACAAACATTCAAACAATTAAATCTTTCCTCTTTATAATATTAGTATAGATAAATATATTATACTATATAATATTATTATTAAACTAGCGGCCTACCCAACTACGAGGGCTTATTAAAAAAACACTTAAAAATGTTGATTTTGTGTACAGGTTGCGTTACATTATTGAGGATTTCATATGGATACCCAACTTTTTTAAAAGTATTAGCCAATGTTCACCGCTTGTTAAATATAATCTGTGAAACTCAATGATTTATGTTTCAGTTCAATAGTAATGGCAGATATAAAGAGCGAAGCCAGCGTTAACAAATGCAGTCTTTGTTTTATTACATTGACGTGTATAGTGGAGGAGCAATTCGCAAATTCTATAATGCACGACCAAAATCTATCATTCAAGGTAATATACAAATTATTTTTATCTTCATTTGTTATCATCAACATCAGCCTATATCAGTCCACTGCTGGACATAGGCCTCCCCTAATGTGCGCCAAAGGTGGCGTTATTTCATCTGGGGGTTATTGCCCATAATCCCCACGCTGGGCATGCGGGTTGGGGATCGCAGTTCGGTGGAGTTGTTCTGCAGAGGGCGCTGCTGCCCGCCCCCCGGTGTGTCCCTTAGTCGCCTCTTACGACATCCACGGGAAGAGTGGGAGTGGTGAAATTCTATGTCGGCACCACACGTCTGGCATTTGTTATAGGGCACTTTAAAAACTAATCTAAGGATGTATTTAATAGAGTAAAAATATTTATCACTTTTAATTATATTAAATCAGTTTTTAATGTGTATCAGTCCTATCCATGCAACGGTTGCCTGGGAGATATCGGCGGCCTTATCGCTTTTAGCAATAAGGCAGCCGATTGAGCCACACTAGATCGATATTATAGTATTAAGATCTTGTATAATTATAACATTTAGATATTGACCGAGAGATAAGGAAATATTCTGTTCTAAATGATTTTTTCAACATTCAAAACCTAGTACATTGATCCCTATTTCCACTATGTAAGGCACACATTTCTCTTAAATTGAAAGAGACGCGCGCCCCTTTAATTAACACCCTTTTAACTCTGTAATAGTTTAACAATTTTTTAAATTTCAGGTTCAATTATACAGGTTGCCAATGCGTCATAGAAAAATAGTATTAGAAGAACCCACTTCCCAACCGTTAGCTTCTACTTTAATAGGTAAGTTTCTAATGATTAAGATCATAAAAATGTAGAACGTTGAAGATATAAATTCAATAATTTCTTGGCACATAAGGAAAGGTTTTAGATTTGCATTAGAAACAAAAGCAAGTTCCAAATATCTCGATAGGTGGCAGGGCTTTGAAAATTAGGGTATGTCGATGTCAAATGAAAGGATTTTCACGTTTCTAGTCGGTGTTGCCAATTTAACATCTTTATTATTGTATTTTCTTCTTTTCATTTGACAGTTCCAATTTATAATTTAATAGGGGTAGAGGTAGACATAGGCCTTCCCTAATGGGCGCATATCAGGGGAGGCCTATGTCCAGCAGTGTACTGATGTGGGCTGATGATGATGATGATACATTTAAAAATCTAAAATCACTTATTTATTTTCAGATCTTCTAGTCGAATTTATAATGTGCCACCTACTGAAAAAGTTCCCCGGCGAGTTATACCAACTGTGCATAGGCGTTCTACTTAGACTGCTGAGTTACCAGAAGCGATGTAGAGTCAGACTGAGCAGAGACTGGCGGCCATTGTGGGCGGCGCTTATAGCTCTGTTGAAGTTCCTTGTGACCAATGAGAGCACGCTGTTGAGGAGGCATAATATCTTCGTTATGGCGCAGCAGGTAAGTTGAAACTTAATAAGATTCTTTTCTAAGAAGCAGAGCTTAGAGTAGTTAGGTTCCCATCTGTTGACGATCTCTGTGGCGCGGTGGGTGAAGGTCTCGCCTGCGACGCTAGAGGTTGCGCGTTCGATTCTTGCCTCGAGACAAATATTTGTACGCTCTGCAGATGTTTTTCAAGGTGTTCTGGTCATTTTGAAACTTGACATGATCATGGATCTCGTCGGTCGTGACTTTTCTGCCCGAAGCCAGTTCATGGATATTTCTTATGTGTCGGGTTTACATCTTTTCTGACAGTGTTCATAGAAATTTCATAGGCATGAATGGAGAGCATATACCGCTGTTCCGTTGCCAAGCCATTGTCAATCTTGCTTTAATAGCTTAAGAGTGTGCAATAAGCAATTTTGTTGTTCGATATCGTTATTTATCTCAATCTTTAAAAGCTATATCATATTTAGGGAAATATTACTCTAAATAAAATATCTAAATCTAAATATCTAAATTTTATCCTGGATTAAAACTCCAAAAACTGTATTTTCATAATTAAAGTGTATTTTTTATTTCTGTCGTTTCGGTATGTGAAGTAAAGCGACAAAGAAACCTTTAGATCTTTTTTTAAGCTGGAGCAAAATTCGTCCCAAGCTTTTTTATCCTCCATATAACCGAAGATTTTGTTTTCAGATCGTGAACATATTCAACTTGTTCATAACGTTTGGCGATACGTTCCTCCCCACCCCCGCGTCTTACGACCAGCTGTATTACGAGCTCATCAGAATGCATCAAGTCTTTGACAATCTCTTCTATATGGGTAAGCTTGTCAATATTTTCTCATCACTCGGATTCAGATTCAATAACTTTATTTTCTTTTGGCTTATAAAATAAGCAAGACAGCAAGCTTAGACAAGTCAAATTTCATACAGATAATTGTTATAAAAAAATAATAATTTGTTATTTATTTCTCTTCACTTAAATTTTTTGTCCACTAGTGGAAAAAGACTAGTCACTGCCAACAATCAATGATCATTTAAGGCTCCGGTGACTTATGAATTTACCATACAATAGTAATACCAAAATGTAATTTGAGCAGATTTTCAGCATGTACTGCTTTTATTTGTAGTAGAATAGTATTTATCTAGGTTCCTACTTTTTTGAAAATAATTGTCTATCTACACAAACAAAAAGTAAATGTGTTTTCTTTGAAAAAATCCGATTTGGTTTAATTTCATTTAAGTGTTTTGAAAGAATTTTGTTGTGGAAACTAGAAAAATAATTCTAATACAAATATTAGCAGTACATTTTGAAAATATTCTCAAATTACAAATCATTTTGGTATTACGTTTGTGTGGGAAATTCATACATGCCCGGCGCCTCAACTTCACAAAATAACGCAGTGATGGAGTGAACTGAAAGGCGTGTTAAGTTTATCTATTTTATGTTTGATATTGACGTTATTCTGTAAATAGTGTAAATATTAATCATTAAGCCCCGGCTTCGTAGGGGAATTTAACAAAAAATATTTTTTTATACGGCTCCTTAACTTTTTGTTAATATTCTATAGCCTTTGTTCATGAGGGAAAATTTAGGATTATAATGGTGAAAGTTTCTAATGGTCCAGTAGTTTCGGAGCCTATTCAATTCAAACAAACAAAATCTTTCCTCTTTATAATATAGACGACCTCTGTGGCGCGCGACGGTCCGCCTGCGACGGAGGAGGTTCCTTTTCCATTCCCGCCTCGGGACAAATGTACGATCGTCGTCGTTTTCTATGTATAAAAAAATATCTATCTAGTACTACTATACATCTAGTACCGATAACACAAGCTCTGCTGAGCTTGGGGCCACGTGATGCTGTGTGGATTGTCCAGCGTTATTTATTTGTTTTTTATTTAATGTAAAGTGTAAATAAATATGTGTCAGTTTACCACAAAATCCCAAAACTCTGTTCCAGCATTACGTTATTCGACCGGGGACGGGGAATACAAAGCGGAGGCTCTACGGCTGGCGAACTGCCTCGTGAACGTTCGCGCCATCATCCAACACTTCTCGCCGAAGATCGAGGGCTGGCTCGCCTCGCAGAGTCTTTCTACGCCTTCTGAGGACCAGGTAAATAAATATTGCTGGATAGTATATATAATGTGCTGGAAAATCCAACATCATCTGGCCCCAATGTATTCAGAGTTTAATATAATAAGGGTACCTACTGCATATTTTGCTTGCGCTTTTCTTGGATAAGAACTTGCGTAAAATTTCATTTAAATTTAAATGTAAATAAATAATGCTGGACAATACACAAGCATTTTCTAGCTCTAAGCAGAGCTTGAGTTATGGATGACTGATATACGTACATTATACAATTTATTAAAAAGAAAGATATTTTTGCCTATAAATAGAAAACGACCAAAACTCCCTGAACAAACTGCAGATCGTACAAACATTAGTCCCGAGGCGGGAATCGTACCCGCAACCAGCGTCGCAGGCGGACCTTCGCCCACCGCGCCACAGACAAAATGATTTGATATAATTACAGCTAACATTGTGGTGGGAGATATTCCGATCCTTTACCACCCTCATGCTAGAAAGATTATCGGTAGTAATAGTAACCCTGACAATCTTATTTACAGATCCTAGAAGTTGTCCGTAAGAACTACGACAGCTTAATCCTAAAACTACAAGAAGGATTGGAGGCGTACGACCGGTACTCTGAAAAGGATCATCGGCAGTTGCTATCGAGGCTAGTTGTTGCGGCGAGACAGCGGAGCGATGCTGCTTCGTTGCACGACCATACCGCGGCGGCGTTGCACCATTACACTAGTATATCGTAGGGTTGTGTTGTTTTAGTTGTATAATTAGGCTAAAAAAATATTTGAACGCACTATAAAGATGAGGTAACAGTTATATGTATATTATACTGATTGTAAAAAGTATGAAAGGCAACAATATTTACTGACTCTATTAATAATAATGCTGGACAATTCACACAGCATTATCTAGCCCCAACCTAAGCAGAGCTTGTGTTATGGGTACTGGATCACTGATATACATAATAATATAGAAGTATATGGATAGATATTTTAAATTATACATAGAAAATGATCAGAATACCCTGAACAAACATTTTCAGACCGTATAAATATTTGCCCCTAGGCGGGAATCGAACCCGCAAACCTCCTGCGTAGCAGGCTGCTTTTCGCCCACCGCGCCATATCGCGGATGTATGGGGGAATCAAGACTCGAATTTGATTTTGTGCATATTGTATACCTACTTAGCGTGTTTTGTGAATTGGAGCCACTTTCAAATGTGTTTTCGGATTCGATCCAGTTATGCAGCTATAGGCTAGCCCTCGTTCGTTTTAAATCTAGATGAAATTCAAAAATTCCATGTCGACAAATATTTTTTAGGATGCCACACTTGTAATCTAAAAATGAACTTTAACTTCACGTCGAATAAAAACATACAATAAGCTTTTTACTAGACAAAAACATATCAGGCTTAGCTTATATAAAACAGATTATATTGTAATTCCTTTGAAGACTGAAGTTTGGATTGGAAATTGTTGCATTTATGACAATATTGGCAAAACCATTAACTAAACGGCATGTCGTCAATTTTATTTTTAGTTATTTAAATATATCATGTTTATGCATAATGATCCCGTAGCATCCTGATAGCAAGCAGAATAGGAGTTTATCGTATTTAATACTTCGAATATCGACAAACTCCTATTGATGAAATATATTTTGATGAAATTAGCGAAATAAAGTTTTAGAAGTTGGGAAGATAAGCCCGAACACCTCGTCAAAAAATTTAAAAACCTTTTAGTAGTTATCAAGGTATACCATACCAATATATACCATCATTATGCATAAAGCCGTTTTTTATTAGAATTAGGTGTGTTATTGTTTGCGAGCATTATATTTATTTATTAAGATAAAATATATCTTGCAATTTAAAAATTATGAAATGTTTTATGTAAAAATTATAAAAAATTAGGCTTGTTTACTGTAACAAAACAAACTAAAACCAAGTTAAGGCGACGGGTGAATTTCCCATACAAACGTAGTACCAAAATGATTTGGAATTTGAGCATATTTTCGCCGTGATCTGCTGTTAATTGTATTCATCTAGTATTTGTCTAGGTTCCTGCTACAATTTATTTTCAAAATGCTTTTCTCCATTGAAATTAAACTAAATTATATGTTTTGTTTACATCAAAGAAGACATGTTTTCATAGTATTTGTGTAGATAAGGATTATCAAAAAAAGTTTGTAGCATGAATCTAAAAATAAACTATTCCAATACAAATAATATCAAACCATGGTGAAAATATTCTCAAACTACAAATAATTTTGGTACCTACTACGTTTGTATGGGAAATGTATCGGAGCCTTAAACTGAATTGTTTTTATTTCAGTACCCTACCTTTTCATGTTGTATCTTGCAGTAAAACGTAGGTATATTAACTTACCGAATTCCAAATTTAATTAAAATTAAATCTCCCGCATGACGTATGGTCTATTTATCTACGTATGATTATTAAGATTCGAATAAAGTACAGTTAATTATTTTATGAACCATATTCTTTAATTTTAAGACTAGAAATCCACCCCACTTTTCGTGTACTTTACGTGTAGCTGTGCAGACAACTATTGGTTAACGAAATAAATAAATTATTTTATGAACCATCTTGTTTACCTAAGACTAGCAATTTACCCCAACTTCGTAGATGTAGCAAAGCAAGTCTTTTTGATTCTCCATTCGTTATTTGTTTCGTCGAATTAGAAGGAAGGAGTAATAGTAATTATTTGCATATAAAAACAAAATAATTCGTTGCATACCTATTTTGGAGATTTGTAAAAGATCTTCAATAAGCAATTGGTTAACGGGATGCACTCCAGTTTAGCTCCAATTCGCTATGTTTTTACCATAGATCGTAGTTTTTTAACCGACGAATTCGACAATCTTAGTTTTATTTCAGCCAACCATCACAAAACTTAGCACTAAAGCAGAAAGATTTTGACATTAATTTCTTGTTATCTAAGATTCCCTAAAGCATGTACCTAATGGCTGATCAGTCAGATTGTAATTTGGCGTACTTTTATCACATTCATAATGGGTTGCTAACCTAAACCAGAGTTATTTCTGACTTATGTTAATAGAGTAAGAAATATTGATTTAAGTTAGAAGATTTTTGTGAATAAGGAACAGTTCATCTATACTAATATTATAAAGAGGAAAGATTTGATTGTTTGTTTGAATTGAATAGGCTCCGAAACTACTGGACCGAGTTAAAAATTTCTTTCACCATTAGAATCCTTAATTTTCCGTGATGAACATAGGCTATATAATATTTTCAAAAAAGTTAGGGATCCACATGAAAAATTCAATAATTGAACCGTGGGCTGTATATTCAACCTCTTTTTCTATTATGGCGCGTCAGAATAGAAAGAGGTTGTATAGCGCACGGTGCTTGCTTTTTCTCTACGGCCAGTGTCAATTTTGGAATGTTGAGTCAATGTCAAAAACCCCAATGCTGTTAAAATAAGTAAAGATCCGTATGAAAACTGTGAAACCCATCGTTTTAGTGTGTATAATTTCTGAAATTTTTGTTTAATACCCGTGCGAAGCCGGGTGGGCCGCTAGTGCTATATAAAATAGGCTACATAATATACTGTTATGTTATCTATACTAACATTATAAAGAGGAAAGATTTGATTGTTTGTTTATTGAGCCGTGGCGGACCGCTGGTATAAAATTTGCAAACAAAAAACACCTTCCTCATATTTAATCCGTTGCAACCAGTGAGGAGTAATAGTACTTCAATGGTTGCAACGGAACGCTTTGGTCAAATCAAACCGTATGAAAATCCGTTGTGTGATTTAGGAGATACCGGATATCTGGATGTTGGGTTGGGCCTTACAAAAAGAAACTACGTTGGAATAAAATAAGCATGTTTATTAAGATTATTCTTCTAAATTAATTTAATAATAAAATCTGATTGACTAGCTAACAATATTGACTAGAAATAATTGGAATGATCTTTGGTAAATCCATCACATGAAAATATCTTCTAACCTAAGCCTATAGGGATTCTCTGGAAGGTAATTGAGACAATAAGGGCCTACCTACATACACGGGCACAACTATGCAACTGCCATTCCGTGTGTAAATAGATCATTGACGACCTCTCTGGCGCGGTGGCCGAAGGTCCGCTTGCGACGCTTTTTCGATTCCCCCCTCAGGACAAAGGTTTGTACGATCTGCAGATATTCTGGTCGTTTTCTTTGTACAATAAAAATATCTATTTATCTGATATATTGTAGGTAGCATAACACAAGCTCTGCTTAGCTTGGGGCTAGATGATGCTGTGTGGATTGTCCAGCATTATTTATTTAATTATTTAGTATGCAGTCGCAGCTTGGAACAGTCGCATATCGACTTGGGCTCCCTTTCTTGAGATGCCCGTGTATGTAAAGCCCTAAGCAGATTAGACGAATAGCTTTGACGTATCTTTGAAAACTTCTGTTATAAACATGAACTGCATACTGGCATAAAAGTGGCGAACCAGGCTATATTGCCATACCAAAGAAGTCAAGTTAATGAAGTATTCTGGCGCTTATTTTTAGAAAACCCATTTCATTACTACCTATTCAAAATATTTAGATCTCAGTCGAAATTATTTTCAACCACAATATCCGAATTGCTGTCAGGCTTCAATTCCGCCAGCGCTTCTTTCACAAGCGCCTGCAAATCATCAGGTAGAATAGTCTTCGTCAGCCCTCTCTCCGAATTGAATTCACTATCACCATTCCCGAATTCTTTTCGGGTAACAGAAATACAGTCCTCACTGCAGTTTTTTATTTCATCGTCGCTGTAGACGGATTCTTGCTGATCTTTGTCTTTCCCGTTGGATTCAGAACGAGAGCTGCCTGACATTGCATCAGGGAATAACTCATCGAGGAGCATCTGAGATGGGAATATTGGTATGCATTTTTGCCCATTGCACCAGCTCTCCAGTGTTTTTTCCAGCTCTGATATTCTGTTTGCGAGGATTCTGCAAGGAAATAATAATCATTGAAGGTGATTTGAATTTCTTAAATAATAAATCCTAAAGATTGTGGGAAGAACCTAGGTTAATACTATTTCAATACAAATGTGTGCGTTCGCCCAGCAAAAAGTATCGTCTTTTCAAGAATCGAATGATGCAGATAATTTGTGCCCTATGTCGTGTAAATGTGCCCAAAATTTTAAATTTGTGCCCCCAAGGGCTGCAGAGTTATTTAGGAAAATCTGATTTTGCTGCACGAACGTTCGCCCAGCAAAACTTTTTTTAAAAAAAGGGTATAGCTGTATTTTAAATATGCAAAAAGATAGCTTACATACTAGTGTAAATGTGCCGTAAAAGCAAAATTTGTGCCCCTAAAGGTTTTAGAGATATTTAGTTTTTTGCTGGGCGAACGTTTTGGTGATTTCTATATCTCGGAAACGGCTGAACGCACAGTCATAATTTTTTGTTCCTACAGATACGGTAAATTTGTGCCATTTGTGCCGTAATTTTCATTAACATGAGTAGCATGGTTCAGGAGCTATTATTGTTTTTCCTAGAAAACGGAAAAATGCTCTGGCTCTCGAATGAACAAGACCATCGACTTCACGTTGGTGCCGACTGGTACCCATTATATATTCACACGATCCTGTAAAGTTTCACCGGCCTACTACTTATAATAGACGAGTTATTAACGATTTTGTCTTTTTTTTGAGGTTATTTTGAGTGAAATTACTTAGGATACGAAAACACTAGTTTCCTGTGAGCTGGCTTATTACATGCTTCTACAATAATTTGAGCCCTATTTTAAGAATACGTATGCAAAAAATCATCTTTGTATACCTAATACTTTAGACAATAATGATAAAATACCATTCGAAGTATTTTTGGTAGATAACCAGACCAAATTCGAATGAACATTAAAAAGCGGCCGTACGATACTACAAGCTATCCTTCTTAAATCGTCATGATAATATTTAGTGTTTAGAGAACGTTGCGTACAAAAGTGGAATTGTCATTTTAAAAATATACTTTTGATGATGAATAATGAAAAATGATGAATATAATATGATGAAAATGCTCTTTTCAATAAATAATTAAGTAGGTACCTACTTAGTAAGTACCTATACGTAGGCATACCTGTACCTACATATGTTTTTTATCTGATAATCCTAAAGAGTATCCCCTGTAAGAAAATAATCCACGGCTCTTTTGCGAATAAATAATTAGTAGGCTGGTTTGTTTGTTTGCTAAATCATAACGAGCCAACCTTTTCATAGGTACCAATATTATAATGGTAGGTACCTAAGTATTTGCCAACACGCTCTACAAATTGATAAGTAAATACAATATTCAACTCGGAGTGACCGACGACCGTTGTGTGTGCTCTTCGAATGCACACACACACACATCCTTATCGCACGCACCCATAAGTAATTTGTTTTTGAGTCTGCCTGCCTCTCGGGTTATTGTAATTTACAATAGCATATTCATTGTTATTTGTCTATAAAAAATAAATCAATGTAAAAAAAGAACAATACTGTTTTGTTATCTTATTACTTACCTTCTAAAAAAAAACAAATACCTATACTGTCAACGGCACATCAAGCTAGATCAGATGTCAAGTTGTACCTATAGGTATTTGGTGTTAAATCATTCATTCATTATTATCTCAACAGGTCACTGATGTGCCGTTGTCTCCGGACAATTTATTTTTAGTAATACCTACATTACAAATTATAGTGTACTAGATGCACCCCGCAGCTTTGCCCGCGAACCAGTTTTTTTTCGTATAAATTTCAGAAATTTATTGCACACCCCCTAGGGGTTGTGTAAAAATACCTACATGTTTAATTATTCAGTCCATAGTTCATTTATACCGAGTTTTGAGTGAATCGAATCAAGTAAAAATTATTTTCCATACAACCCTTACCACCATATTTAACCCCCTCAGAGGTTAAAATTTCCAAATTTTAGCCTATTTAATCCTACTCTAGGTCCTAAACTATCTACCTACCTACCTACGAAATTTCATTTAAATCACTTAAGTAGTCACAAAGATTACCTAGGTACTTATAACGAACATTCACACAGACTTTCCCATTTATTATAATAGTAAGATTATTAAAAACAAAATAATTCACATTTTATTTCATGTAAAATATTTTTCGTGACATAAATATTATTTTCTACTTAACAATTCTGTACGCATCTGTACTACTTAAATTTCATTACAACGCCACCAAGTAAGGAAGGATAGCTTGTAGTATCGTACGGCCGCTTTTTAATGTTCATTCGAATTTGGTCTGGTTATCTACCAAAAATACTTCGAATGGTATTTTACCATTATTGTCTAAAGTATTGGGTATACAAAGATGATTTTTTGCATACGTATTCTTAAAATAGGGCTCAAATTATTGTAGAAGCATGTAATAAGCCAGCTCACAGGAAACTAGTGTTTTCGTATCCTAAGTAATTTCACTCAAAATAACCTCAAAAAAAAGACAAAATCGTTAATAACTCGTCTATTATAAGTAGTAGGCCGGTGAAACTTTACAGGATCGTGTGAATATATAATGGGTACCAGTCGGCACCAACGTGAAGTCGATGGTCTTGTTCATTCGAGAGCCAGAGCATTTTTCCGTTTTCTAGGAAAAACAATAATAGCTCCTGAACCATGCTACTCATGTTAATGAAAATTACGGCACAAATGGCACAAATTTACCGTATCTGTAGGAACAAAAAATTATGACTGTGCGTTCAGCCGTTTCCGAGATATAGAAATCACCAAAACGTTCGCCCAGCAAAAAACTAAATATCTCTAAAACCTTTAGGGGCACAAATTTTGCTTTTACGGCACATTTACACTAGTATTTAAGCTATCTTTTTGCATATTTAAAATACAGCTATACCCTTTTTTTAAAAAAAGTTTTGCTGGGCGAACGTTCGTGCAGCAAAATCAGATTTTCCTAAATAACTCTGCAGCCCTTGGGGGCACAAATTTAAAATTTTGGGCACATTTACACGACATAGGGCACAAATTATCTGCATCATTCGATTCTTGAAAAGACGATACTTTTTGCTGGGCGAACGCACACAATACAAATAATATCCGATCATGGTGAAAATATGTTTATTACAAATCATTTTGGTTATTACGTTTGTATGGGAAATTCACCCGTCGTCGCCGGAGCCTCAACTCCGGGGATCGGTACATATATTTATTATACACACCTAACCCTTCATTTTTATTTATGTAAATATTTCAAAATGTCGTATGGTATGTGAGATATAGCCCAATGGCAGACGGACAGACGGTAGGACGGAGCGGAGGCTTAGTAATCGGGTCCCGTTTTGTACCTACCCTTCGTGTACAGAACCCTAAAAACTGACTGAATTATTATCTAAGTATATTTTTATGCATTCCAAAAGTAATTATGGCGTGTCCGATCGCAGCTTCCCTAGCGTTAGCCAATAAATTTACAGGACAGTGTTTTTAATAGTCAACAATCTCTTAGTATGATAGTTGAAGTTTGTCAAATAGAAAGTGGTTTACATTGTGCGCAAAATTTTATCAGCAAGCTATAAAGTGCTTCCGGTTTTATATTATCTGTCAGTCACGGAACGTACTGGCCCAGATGGTTCAATATCCGATGCTGCTATTTTAAGCTATTTTAGAATAAAGAAGCTTCTTGTACCTGCTATCGAAGGTTTTGAAACATGGGTTTACTTTACCGCTAGTTTTATTGCTTGTTAAACGCAGAAAATATTCAAAATCGCAGAAAAAAACTTCGTGGTATCTCATTGTAACGTATGCTATGCAAACGTTGCCATGTGATAGTGGTTTTAATTTTTTTTCTCCGTTCTACAAGGAGTAGAACCAGGGAAAGGTAATTTGCTGCAAATCATAAACCATTTTGAATCCCATCTGATAAAGTCAACATCGATTTTACTGTAGGGTTCTAAATAAACATTTCTGAAATAAAATAACTTCGTTAATCGAATCACGTTAGCGCGAGATTGTTATCACAAAATTTTGAATTAACGACGTTAGTTTTTGAATAATAATAGTAATGGCTAATGATTTGTGATATAAAATGAATTAATGAGTGATTTCTATTTAATAAATTTTGTTAACTCACTGGTTAGTCTTTCTTTGATGCTGCAGAGCAATAGACTTGTCATTCATAGCTTCAAACAGTCCCAGGCACAGCGACTTCAACTCAGCTGCTGAATTCTGTTTAGATCCAGTCTTCATACTCCTTTCTAGAAACTCTCGAGCTGCGTGATAAATTTACTTTTGAGTTGAAATAATGTTGAGTTGTTCTTACATATGTTATGGCCTTGTGGTGCTGGCATAGAATATCGCCACGCCAAATCTTCCCGTGGGTGTCGTAAGAGGCGACTAAGGGAAACACACCGCGGGGGCAGCGTCCTCTGTGGAACAACTCTGAACTACGATGCCCAGCGTGGGGATTATGGGCAATAACGCCCAAATGATAAATAAAGCTATCTATGGCACTCATTAGGGGAGGTCTATGTCCAGCCGTGGCCTGATATAGGTTGATGATGATGTTATGAACATGAATACTTCTGTAAAACTAATTTAAACAAACATCTAAATTTTTTGTTTAAGTTCTACTATGGTTTGTAAGAAACTCTCGAGATACATGAATACTTGGAAATGCCAACCATAAGAGAAAAGTAATCTATCACAGCAAAAAATATATAAAGACTGCATGATCACATCAACTCACTAGCTAAAGACCTTCTACAGGACAAAGACCACATAAAACACCTTAACAGATTGCACACACTCGAACTTGACCAAAGGAACTGAAGTGTTCAAATGTTACCATGGTGCTTTTCATTTGATCAACACCTAAACCTTCCACCCAAGACCACATCTAATTATGGCTACACAGCCGATTGAAAGATACAAAATGGAAAAAAAAGGTTCTACAATGAGCAGATTAAGCTCAATGCAGTACCTATAGAAAACTAGAGTTCTAAGATTTTAAATAACTTTCATATGGGCATTTGTTTTTTATTTGGAACTATTAACAGAGGATACCTTAATGGGATACGACTGACAATTTATACAACAGTTTAAAAAGCAATAATTACCACACCTTGCTTTTGTGTCATAACATCAGCAAAACCCTTTTTGATATTAACTGAATAATTTTTGCTCCTATTATCAAGCAGGGCCTGCAACAAAAAGATTAGCTAAATTATTATTGCTTAGCTTCCTGCTGTTTGATAAGACTGAATGCAAATAACTGACCTTGTATTTATTTAATGTTCGTTTGATTATTTCCTTTTCTACTTGAAGTTGGGTTATTCTTTCATTGAGATATTTATTCTCAGTGACCAGTGCATCAATATCAACTATTGGCTTGGGTGGGTCAATATCTTCTGTTGACTGTAATTTTGTTCTGCTAGATAAAATGTAACTGATCTGTTGGTTTAATCTTTGCACTTTATTCTTATAGTAATCTCTATCTGACACAAGTTCCTCTTTTTCATCTAAAGTGGATCTATAGTCCAGCATTAGTTGTCGATACTGAAAGCAAAATCAAAATCAAAGTGCATCATTTCCTTAACACCTTACATGACTAAACCACATTTACAAAATACAACATAAATAAGTAATACGGGTGATAAAGTGATCACTTTGATTCTTTGTTCAATCCATTCTTTTTAAGGTAGGTAAAGTAAGGTAATTAATTAATTAATAAAAAGTAAGGTAAATATTAGCCTACCAACTTTAGGAATGTATGGACATTGTTTAGTTAACTCTTGCTGTATATGGTATAAAGGTTTAAGGTATAAAGGACTAAGAATGTACCCAATTTATTAATAATGTTCAATTAGGTAAAATTTGCTTGAGATTTGGTTTCAATTGATTAGGTACCTTTTTCTGGAATTTCTCCAGTTCTTGTACAAGTTGTTCATATTCAGTATTGGAGCATGCAAAATAGTTGTTCGCTTCATTATCTTCAACAAGAGTTTCTTTATTTTGTAATTCTTTTCTCAGGACATCTATATCACCCATAGCTTCCTCCAGCTTACTTTGTAATGTTTCCACCTAAAGATCATAAAGTTTTAAAAATGGAATCATGGAATGGAAATACGGGTTTCCTTGAATATCTATTGGAATGGTCATGGAATACTATTTTACCTCTAACTTTAGCAAGTTATTGTGGTCCCGGGTTTTAGCCAGAATGTCTCCATTGCTTATTGTATTTGTTGGAGTTAGCCTATAGGTTAATTCATTAGATCTCAGTGGACTGCCTTTCTTACACTTTAGCTGCTCAACTAACAGCTTATAACGGTCCCGTTCCATACTACACTTGTCTAATTCACTGCTCATTATTGAGAGTGCGTCAAGTTTACTTTGCAGCTTGCTTTTGAGGACCGAATTCTGCAAAAATAAATTGATGTTGTGAACCAACATTGAGTTATTTTTATTTAAATTTCAAGTATATAATGGTAAAACTTAACAAAAAGGGAAGCACCTACCTCAAGAACATAGTCGTCGAGTTGCTCATCTTGAAATTTAACTTTATTATTAGCTGATTTACCGAACATTTCGCAATTTCTTTGGAAACAACTTAGAATAAAAATTCCTGGTAGATGGGAAAAACTTATATGACACCCATTTTCAATACTTGAATTGTAATACTGAATATTTTTTTGGTTTTTCGCAATTCAGGAAAGAAAACCATCTGTTTGAGAAGAAAACTCAAATCAAAACAAAGCCACAGATAACCTAATCTCCGCCGCGCCCCGCCCGCGCGCCGCGCGCCGTGCCACCAAAAATATTACACTTGTGGCGAATCCATTGTCACAACCCTATTTGCTTGTCCCGTCCCTAGTCGGACGACAGATAAAAAGAAAGCCATCTTGGGTTTTCTGCCGGATTGTTATGATCATTTTTATTGATCTTTATGTAATAGATCACCCACACTGTAAAACTTGCACTGAATACAAATCTAGTGATTGAATGCTGTCTTATGTGGGAAGAGTTTCCCCCACACACTAAACTAAATAGTGTTGCCCGCATTAAAAATGAAAAAGCTCCGAATTTAAACTGAACCAAAAAAGTCCGTATTACACGACTTGTATTACCTACCTACATATTTTATGAAGTAATTATGTTACTAAATTATGACAAAAATATCGATTTAGTAAAGTAACAGAAAAAAAGGAACAACTGAAAATAGAAGGAGTAAGAACAGTAGTACAGACAACAGTAAAAATGAATGTTTGTGATGATGATACCTACGCTCAAAAATTTTATGGTTTGAATACAATTTAGTACTGGGATAGCATACCTATGGTAAATTATGTATCATACCTATCGTAAATTATAATAACATTATGTTACTTGTACCTACTCGAAAATGTGCAGCAATTTCGTGGGATGGTCAGTTTCAGCTCAACGCAGTAATTATAGAAAATTTGAGTTCTTAGATGATAAAAAACTTTCTTGCGTTTATTTTTGTTATTATTGGTTAAAGCGAGGGGCGGGTGCTCCCCGCCGTCACCAACTTGACCGCGATGTTCCCCCCACGAACATCTAGTGGATGCCGAGCATCATCAACGACGCGGTGCTGTTCGGGTGGCGGGTGGCTCCGCTGAGTGATGACCTTTAGTCTTTTATCGTTCTGACGGAGGGGTACAAGGTGAATAAACCTTTTGCGTCTTCTCTAATTTTTTTTTCCTGGCCAGAAAGCCACATCATAGAATGGCTTCGACTTGACTTGACTTCTCCGTATGGCAATATGTGTCTGATTTGCCACTTTTCTACCAGTGTGTCCAGTTCAATAACCATGACGCTTACACCTCCCGATGACAGACGAGTACAAACTGACATTTCACACAACGTCATCCGTTTTAATGTTTCCATATGGTTTCCACCTCGTTTCCACTTTTAAAAACAGGTTCTAAAGGTTAAAATGTACCTATTTGCTTATTCTAATCTGCAAGAGGGCTTAAAACTAGGTAGCTGAAATATTAGACCTTACTAGCTATTTAACAAAAGAGCGAATTTGTTTTTTACTAACGTTCTTATTTTAATCGAGCTGACTCAGCGGTCTATGTTTAATAAATTATGTTTCAAAAATTGTAATTTTGCTTTAAACAATCAGCAAAACTCATAAATATACTGTGTGCTTTTCACAAATACGTTACACAAAAATTTACAACGAGCTTGTTTTACCGAGGAAAAATTAATTATATAGGCTCAAATGAACTTATAAGGCGAAATACATATATTATTATGTTGAATATTATAAGGAAAAAGGGAGAGTATATTTGCTACTTGAAAACAGTGAGTGAAATCAATTTTTGCTCAATAATGTTTCACACGGGGAAAATATTTAAATAAATTAATAATAGTCTATTCTAGCCGAAAGCACCCGAAAGTAAATGAGAGTTTGTATTATAAGTACGAGATAAGCTGCTTTACTTTACATTTACTTACTTAAAATAAAATCAAACCAACATTTTATCAATTGAACGATGTTATTATTTTTTTTATACAGTAAATGTCCTTTATGTCCTCCAACTCTAATGCAGGCTCTGCATCGTTTAATGAAGGATTTTTTTAGCAAACTTTCATAGTTGCATTTGATTATTTTTTCCGCAGCGTTTTGCACTCGACGTCGATGTTCCTCCGGTATATAGGATAACGCCACCACGCTTGGTCCACCGCGCCACCGAGGTCATGGATAATTTTATTTACAATTTTTTTGGTCTGCAGGCGTCCTGGGTTGTCGCCCAACCGTGCCCTACCCTTACGCCGATACTGTAGAATGACAAAGCTCACGAAATTTCTGCTTGGTTCTTAGAAAACTCGCCGTAGCTCTGCTACGAAACCTCGTAGATTTTGCTACGAGAAGCTACGACGTGCTACGGAGAGCTACGAAGAGCTACGACGTGCTACGAAGAGCTACGAGGAGCAAGGAAATGCTACGAATGCAATGAAACACTCATCTAATTCTGGCTGAGGCATTTATTAACATTTATTTTGTTTTCAATGTTTATCTTAATACAACATACATAGTAATTAACAATACATAATAAATAGTCCAAAAGTATATTACGCCTACAAAATAGCGTAGTCGTTATAAGATTATCGCCATACGAGTTGCTTACGTGTTTTGCGGAATGACAAGGCAACTCCATGACATGGTTGAAAAAATTGAAATAATCTTTGAGAGTAAGTTCTATTGAAAGTATTAAATTGCATTGAGATGTTTTGTAATTTAAGTTAGTCTAAGACTTCCCTCTAACCTTTGAAGTTATTCCTTGTTCACGAGCAAACTCAGTTAACTCGTAGATACCCTCAGATAATCGTGAACTTTAAGAGGTACAGAGATGCCCTGCAAGAGATAGCGTTTCACTTATATTACAAAACAACTCTTACATTGTGAAATCGCACTCACTAGAAGTTAGATACAGCTATGGTGCCACGAATGATGAAGGATAACCTCTCGGAGACTATTCCATTTTCCCATAAGCTATGCAACGACAACAATCGGCCTGCGTGTCTGTCCCTGCTGGGCTGTCAGAATTACCTGGCAGGCTCGTTCATACAGTAAGGTTGCGCGTTATGAGTAAGAATCGAGTTTAAAAAGTTTCAACGATTCAGTTTGTGCGGTAGAAATTGTTTGTCTTAGCAAACCTAACACTTTGACAAAATATATGTAAACTTCTATCTAGTGGTAATCAATCAAATATTCATCTACAAAAATAGTTGCATTTTTAAATAATAATTCAGAACTCAGCTAAAGAAACGCTTCCATATAATGGAGTATTGACGCCGCATAAACTTTTACGAAAATGTTTGTAGGTGAGGTTCTATAATTGACCAAATCAAGATTCACGAGGGTGACCCAATATGTTACAAGTGTGTTTCTAAAAATATTTATCTAAGACAGTACAATTTATATCGTCAAAGTGTTCTCCAATTTGAGCTTTCATTACATATAGATAGGTACATTAGGGATAAATAGTCACATATTACAAGAATACGTCATTGGACTCTGAGGAATACATTAGCATCTTGGAAGTGACAACATAAACAAAAGGGGCCTGTGTCCAGTCACGTGTTTTTTGCAGTTCGTGGAATTTGGAAGGACTCTAATATTTAATTGTTAGGGATTAATAAATACATTGACAAATAGTGCTCACGTGCTTATTACGAAACCTAGATTATAATATTCAGTGACGGGTGCGTTGAAGTAATGGAGAGGACGCACGGGCCGCCGCGCCGCTGCGACGGGGCGGCGCCAGCGGGCCAGCTGCGCCTGCGCACCTCACGCGACCCGCTGCTAACACCATGCTTCAGCTCCGTTCAAGAGAATAGAGACAATAAACAACGATTAGCATTTCTATATTTAAATATATCCTACACACATACAGGGTATATCAATAAAATTGACCAAAATTGCTAAATGTTTTCTAAATTTAAATGAATACGGAAATAATAACACATGAAGGATCCACTTAGGTATGAAAGAAACGATCACAAGCTAAACTGCAAATAACTGTACCACCTATAGTAGGTATAAATTGAATTAGCCTTTTGCAAGTTCTCGCAAGCCCAAACAGTATCAATATATATATTAACTGGCCCGTATTAGATACAGACTAGCATAGTTTCATGTGTCAAGAGCGCGTATAAAATCAGGATCTCACACATTAGAAGAAGCTTGTTGAGTTTTTTTTGAGTACTTATCGTGTATTTTTCTTTGTCATAATATAAAACCCAGGCCCTAGTCTATTATCTAAATGTTGGAAATGTGATTTTATGCGCACTGTCAACATACGTACGTAATTTATATATTAAATTAACAATAATCACATCAATAGGTACATACACTATATAGTATATCTCGAAAGATCTTGATTTGCATCTTAACCTATAGTATTTATTAAAATATCACAATAAATTGCTGTGCACATACGAAACAGGCAAATTTTGAGTGCAGTTACATTAATTTATATTATAGAATAATACAATTAGTTCGGTAATAATGAAACATGTACATATCAAGAAATTGTTTAAATACTTTTATTAGGTACCTACCACAACAGATACTTTAATTAATTTGCCGAAAAGTCCTATGAGATGTTACGATGAAAAAAATATATCAATTCGTAAGGTAGGTATAGGTACCCAATTATGATGTAATTAATATAAAACTTTCTCGTAAATAGAAAAAATAACATATTATTAATAAATTCTTTCAAAAAAGTTTGGCACTAGATTAAAAAAAAGTATACATACTAAATTACTCATTAGAATAGATCTTTGTTTTAACATTCTTGATCATCGAAATCATTTGGTGGGCGAATTATTCTTCATAATATTGGGTATACTAACAAGATTGCTTTATTTTACAAAGTAATCAATCATAGCTTGAATTTGCCTTTTCAATGTTTACTTAGTTGCTATATGGTTATATAAAATCATATTTTTCTATTTTAAAATCACAAAAAATATTTCAGACGCAAGATATGCTCTTAAATGAGACTGTACCACCAAGCACTATGAGTTTTTAATAAAAACTTTGATTTGTAACTGTAGATAATTTTCTATTCTAATCTAAATACCCCAGAGTCTGATGGCTCAAGAACAGTGTTCTAACAGACCACAGGGGTATTTATTTGTTTTTAAAATACTATTAACTATATTAAAATTCTTCGATGATATAAACATAACATTAAAAAAACTCCATAACGCATTGATGTGCCTCCCTAGTCCCACAAAAGGCCTATCATTTTTTTAAGTTCACATCTTGTACCTTATTCAATACATTACGTTAAGCATTACTTTACCTTTTGTGCCTAATTAGACTAGATTTAATATATGGTGCCAAAAATATCTATTTTTTATTTTATGTAAAATATTCCATAATTTTTAATTACTATTATTTTGGTGCATCGTCTACTACTAATTTGCATACATTTTTGTTTTTTATTTGCATGTGCTTTTCTACATTGACATCAATCTAAGCAATATTCTAATAATTTGTGCCCTTAAAATTCTAAGTGCGATTATATTAAATAGTGCATATTTTTTTTATTTTATTTTTTTTCCTTATTAAACAGGTACCCATATTAAATTACGATTATCTTAATCAAGATGTGAACTTTAGAGTTGAAGTTTGCTTGTTCCAACCAATTAATTACTTACAGGGCTTCTTAGAAGTTTGATCACTCATTATTTGAGGAGTTTTATTATTGCTCCAGTATGTTTTACTAAAGCTGCGAAGCTATTATATTTCGTATTTTCTTTGAACTTTATAACTTGTGTAATTATTATAATTTTCATTTAAACAACTGCGTTTTGAGATAAAAGTTATTAATTTTGGACCTTATTATTGTGGAACATAAAAAGGTAAACAGAGTTCTTTTTTTTAAGGTAAACTAAACAAGATAATAAGGAGGTTACATTCTTATCTGAGTTTTCACAATAAGTACTACAATTAATACTTGAAAGGACTATTGGAAACGTTAATTTGTGAGGTTGTATCTCGTAACGAAACGTTTCTTTATTTACCTCCTACACAAGACTGGCTTTACCAGATTTCTGTAGACATATTTTTACTGCTACACGATACGCTATAATCTAGTGCCAACATTTTTTGTTATCATTGTTAATTTATTACAGAATCAAGGAATATTCCTTCCAATTATGATGAAGTAACTGCATAAAATTCTTAAGATTTTAAGCGAAATCGTTAAAAAATATGAATTTAGGAACTAGCTCTTAAAATAAATAAATGCTCAACATAATATCCAGTGTGAAAAACCGTGAGATCGATGGGCCAAAAGGCTATTTGTGAACCCTGAAAGAAACAATAAGAACAATTGATGCACAAGAGTCGAATGCGATTCAGACTTCTTCGGCAAACCTCATTAACAATTTATTTCAGTCAACATACTAACTTTATGCTAATTGTATGCAAAATGAATGATCGATTCAAATCGAATAAACAAATGACTAAAATAAAAATGTATCTAATTATCATAGAACGATTATTTTATAATTACACATTAGTAGCTGCCTGTTGTAATTGATGTCGTTTCCGTCCGATAATGCTCTTTCACTATATTAAACGTCCATCAAAATGTACTTTGTTTTGTTAGTTAGTTAGTTTGACATAATACTAGTAACTCCCACCGTCTTCGGTTGCCCGCTTCGAGCGCGAGGCGAGTGCGACAGAAGTTTGCACCCTTCACCCACATGTCATGCATGCTACACACGCGTTTCGCCGCAATAAATAGGCCGACTAATTAAACCAATCAAAGTAAATTCACTCAGTAAATCTATGTACAGTTTAGACTTTTAATTTTACAACCCTCTTAAGGAATGTCGTAACTTAAAGTAAAATAAATACAAAAAAGTGAATAATTACTAAACGAATCGACATAAACATTCACTTTTCGTTAAATGAAGAACTACTAAGTATTCTAAAATATTTATGTATAATTTCTAATGACTAACAATGTTGACTACCAGTCTCACATATTAGTTGAATAGTGCTAGAAGGTACGAAATATTTGGAAAATAAATGAGCTGCGGAAAAGTGTAAGGGCCTTCACACATAGGGACTTGTAGCTGCGCGTTGCTCTGATAAAGGACGCGTTATATATCGATACCTTAATTTGCAGACCTAATAACTCCACTTTTTCACGAAAATGACATTTTGATACCGGCAGAAACTAGATTTTTTGCTCTATTTTTTCAAATACTAATAACTCCATGGTTCTCAACGGTATTGGTGTAAAAACGCTATTTGAAAATCAAACAACTCCGCGTAAAACGAAACGCATCGATTTTGACAAAATAATCGAATATCTCCCGCGCAGTCGGCCATTTTGTTCTACGTCGCACAAGCGTACGCAAGCTCCCGCTCAAGCTCTTAGGAGTGGAAGATCCTCAATCAAAGAAAAACCCCAGTTGTCCCCGTGAAGGTGGATGACCTAAAAAACTTATATGAACAAAGAAAAATAACGAAAAAAATTTTTTCTGATTTACAACAACTTAAGTCATCTATGCCCCGTGATTATCACGCCTATTACGATGCATTGCCACACGAAAATTAGTTATTATCATTTCCCTTCGGGTGGCAGATTATTTAGTTTATATTATTAGTTTAGAATAAAATCAAACAACTCCACTTTTAGTTTCAAGTATTGCTTAAACCAAATCGAACAACTCCTTTTTTTCACTGTAAAACCTAAAGGTTATAAGAAAACATAGATGTTTAAGTGTTTTTAGATTAATAAAAAGCATAATTTCTAACGGGACTTTTGTTTTTATTTTTTTCCTTAAATAAAATTTATTATAACGTTTTAAGTCGCTCCTGTAAAATTTGCTCCAGAGGAGTTATTAGGTCTGCAAATTAAGGTATCGATATATGTTATTATTCGTAAATATACTTGATATTAGGTGACGTGTAGGTTTAAGTGCTACTTCCACAAGTCGCTGTGTGTGCGGCGTAAGTAGGGACGAAACCAGATCGTATCACTTTCTTCGTTCGGTCATAGGGCACCAGCACGGTCTCGTTCCGGTCGGAAACCTTACACTACACTTTAAGTGGTCATAAATTTGGCGTAGGTTGCACCACTACTTGATATGTTTCATTACATTCAACGCACGAGTAATGCTGACTGGTTGCGCCCGAATATCTGTGGGAGTTCGCAGCTTTCACTGATCGCATGGGTATGGGTTTCGATCGGTCAATGGTGTCCATGGAGCACTAGCAGGTAAACAGGGGTTGTGTCGGTGGATTAGCGTCCGCGCGCCCACCTCAGCAGTGCGTCGGCTAGCACGTCCAGGTGTGCCTTTGTCTGTGGACGAGAACATACAAATCAAATCACTATATTATATATATAATGTTTACATGCGACAGTTTGGATGTTTAGATGAGGTAACATTCTACATGGAAAAATACTATATGGAAAGGAAAATGTGTAGATTTGATCTGGATTAGCATTATAGGCTTTTATTTAATCACGAAAAATCGTACGCGTAGTGGCGGGCCTAAGCTACTTTAAGAACGATCTTAAGCTAATCACAATGTTAAGGTATTATTAGACCAGACCAGCCTTTTAAATTGGTAAAAAGTGAAAGAAAATATTTGTAGGATGCATTGGAAAAAAAAGGAAATATTTTTTAAAATGAAAGAAAAAATTAATTAAGGCGATCTGAGGTCGGAAAATGGATAGGGTTGTGTTTTTAAGGGTTAAAAACCTACAATGAAAATTGAAACACAAACTGGTATAGTGACGTAGTAACGTAACAAAGTCCATTGGTAGGTAAACAATAAAATCCATGTTCTACTGACGAAACGCTGTCTTGTTTGTTCTCATGTTTCTTCAGTGCGTTTTAATGTTGTTACCATTTGACGCCTTGTGTCAGAGCAAGGCGACGACGATGTTCCGTGGAATACTGAGAGTAAATTAGTCCCCGCACTTAGTTAATTCGGATCAAGTACTTTTGTTAGTGCTCTATCTACTTAAGTTTATATAACATCGATAAGGTGAACGTGACTAAGCCATAACAATGTGAAATAAATGATTCAAAATAATTCGAAATCAAGTTCATAAAAACTATTGAATCATTGTCATAGTACGAAATGTAGTATCTCTAGATCAGGTAAAAGCGTTGCATGGCGTGAAATGTAAAGGAAGGACTAAATTGAAAAAAGTATCCTTAAGATAATGCGCACTACCTGTACCAAGCACTCAAATTAGTGATTTCTATTCGAAATTTAGATTTCCGTTCGGAGGTTTTCTTTTTTGTTCACACGTCGCAATAATACTGGCCAGGCCGCCCAGTGGCCCACATGCCAGTAAAGAAAGCCTTAAAAGAAAGCCTCTGCCAATTCGAGCAATTTACTATCACTCAAGTGAATCGATTATTGCACTATGGGGTAATAATAGGTCTTTACCTATGAAATTGCCGTTCTGACAATGACGAATTAAAGCCGATTGTGGAAGCTGATGCTACACAATCTACGGCTGAATTAGCAGCAGCTTTCGACGTTAGCGTCAACACAATATTGGTCCATTTGCGTCAAATTGGCAAGGTAAAAAAGCTTCACAAATGGGTGCCCCACGAACTCAATGATCGCCAGCGCGAAGTACGCGTCGAGACGTGCCTTGCACTGCTCAACAGACACTCAAATGAAGGAGTTTTGAACCGCATTGTTACCTGCGATGAAAAATGGATTCTGTTTGATAACCGCAAGCGCTCAGCAAGTTGGTTGGATCCTGGTTCAGCACCTAAACAATGCTCTAAACGAAAACTCACCCCTAGAAAAGTGATGGTCACTGTTTGGTGGTCTAGCACCGGTGTAATTCATCACAGCTTCTCACCAAACGGGATGCGCATTACTGCAGATGTGTACTGTGAAGAACTGAACACAATGATGGAGAAGCTGGCACATCTCCAACCAGCATTGGTCAATCGCTCCTCTCCGCTGCTCCTGCACGACAACGCGCGACCTCATACTGCACAGCAGTATCCAAGTTGCAAGAACTGGGGTTCGAAGCTCTCCGTCATCCGCCCTACTCACCAGACCTTGCGCCTACAGACTACTACTTTTTCCAGAATTTGGATAACTTCTTGGCGGGAAAAAAATTCAATACCCGAGAGGCAGTACAAAATGCCTTTGAAGAATTTGTTGCCTCCCGTCCTGCTGATTTCCTTAAGAAGGGCATCAATAAACTGCCACTGCGTTGGCAAAAATACATTGATTGTATTGGTGATTACTTCGATTAATACAAATAAAAAATACATGAAAAAAAATCGTTAAATTTTTTTCATACAAAACGGCAATTTCATAGGTAACGACCTAATAGAAGGGATATCTACCTCGCACCGTGTAATAAGAGCTAAAGATATTAGGTCTATGAACTTTTTCCAGTCTATACATCTACCTCGCTTTACTAACTACATTTTGGGTATGCATTTGATGAAAGTGCCGATTTTATTGATCCAGTTTAAAGCTATTTTTATGAACCATTCCATAAGGAAGTCGTACCCGTATCAACCGTATTGGTATTGGTCGACTTATTCCATAAGTCCATGCGATGCCCCTTATTGTTACTGATTTTTGTTTCGTGAAAAATTAAATAGAAATTAATACTTGACGCCTGTCCCTTTTTTGTTTGCTTATCGCAGAAGGGTAACTCTCGCTTGGCTCTAGCTAAATCAAACGTACCGTTTTGTAAAACATGCAGGCCTGTCGATCCTCGTCCTCTCCGCTGGGACAGTCGATGAAGCCGTCACAGAGTACATGATCGTCTATGCATCGGTACCGCCCTTGTCGGTCCGGCGTTGGGCATGCAAACCTCTCCATGCCGTCGGCTGCTGGTGGACATTCTGGTAACAAATAATAAGCATCGTCAAAATATATATAAAGAAATAATGCCAGACAATCCACACGACATCACCTAGCCCCTAGCTAAGTAGAGCTTGTGTTATAGGTACTAGATGATTGATATACATAATACAATATATTAAATAGATCGATATTTTTAGGCGGACCTTCGCCCACCGCGCCACATAGGTCGACAAATGCTAGACAACCATTCAATTTCTTTATACTATTAATAAATAAATCCATCATGGATCTAATGAGAATCCACCGAACCCTGTACGGTTAATCTAGCTAACTATAAATAGCCTTTGTTAATAAAAAAGGATGACATGTTTTATGGTGGTAAGTAGAGCCTTAAATCCTAAATTAAGTATATCTTGATACTAGATATCTAGGATAATATTATGGTCTAAAAACACGCTTACTGATATTTCTTAATTTAATATTCAAAAACATGGCTTTTGTCCAGAGCTGGGCATTTTTTCACTATCCTGATGAATAGCTGATGGTGGACTGACTTTTAGGCAGAACGGAGGCGGTGCGTAGGTAAGCTGCAGGGAATAGTTTAGTTATGCACGAACAAATGTATACTTGTATCGGAATATTAGTACGAGTAAAATAAATGTTTATAGAACCTTACCCATTTAAATCGAAATACAAAAACTTAATAGAATATGAATAGAATAGAATATAACTTTATTAGCACACACAAAAAAAACAATAAAAAGTACTTAGAATAAGAACAAAAAACCTACACTAAAAAACTCTACATGAAAGCTAAAACTAAACATAGATAACTACTAAAAAACACAACATAAACAATAAAAAACACGTGTAGAGTCAGATGTTGAAAATTGATCTTTCGGTCTAATCGGTCTTTAAGGCGCATACAGCACCTAAACTAGCGCCACCACCTACTTTATGTTATTATTCTTTTTAACAAAGGAATTTTCAAAAATCCATCGTCCAGTTTGTGATACCTATCATAAGCTTTTTTTTAATGCCTCTGTAATAGTTTTATTCTATTTAGTTTAGGAAGAGATACGAAGTTGCCCTTGGTGGCCACCAAAATCTATTTTCGTATTTCACAATAAATATATATTGAAACATATATTATGTCTAACTCATCTTCATTTGGATTGGAGCAGCATGTATGCAAGTTATGCGTTCGATCAATGTAGAAGCAAATACTTTTGTAGTGCAGCGAATGTCCGCCCTGCAACGCATGCGGCTGCTGGTTTGATTCCTGCCTTAGGACAAGTATTTCTACCATCTACAATCTACATAATATATGTTCCGGGTGTATTGGGAGATTTTTTTTTCATTGTTATGTTATCCTATGATACCACAAGCTCTGCTTAGCTTCGGCCTACTAGATACTGGAAGATTTTCCAGCATTATTTATTTATTTAATGTAGGTTATTGTGAAAAATGAAATAATGATGATATGTAAATACTCTTTTGTAAACAATAAATCAATGATTTATCTTTGCAATAAATAGTCTCTTTGATTAATAATCTTTACAGGAATCAACTAACATTTCATCATAAAAAAGTAGGTACAGATTATTATTATTATTATTGTACTGTATGTAGGTACAAAGTACAATATCAAACAAGGTGACAAAGGAATGTTTGTCCGAGTTTTTTATTATAAAAGATGTTTCCAGGTACGCCTTTTTCAATAGTCTAGCAGCAAAAAATCCAAATCTTAAGTTTTGTATGGTATGAATAGAAAAGGCCCAGCAGATTGGAAGAATATCTACATAAAGCCTCGTCTCGCTTTCATAAAAATTGCCAGACCGCGAAACGCGTCAGCGAAAGAGTATGTTAACCTTTGTCCTCTATTCTGTCCGTGACTTTTGACTTTGTTCTTGTAATATTAAGCTAAGAAAAGGTTCAGGTTAGCCGGAAAATATTGTAATATTAAAATAACACAGATTTCCTAAAATATCAAATAGAAGGCGGAAATAGAAATATTTGAATTCACCCTAATTTGAATTTGGCTGGGAATAGAGTGGTATAACCTCTACGGCGTAGCAATAGCTACGAAATCGCTACGAAATCGTAGGCTAGAATAATAATAAAATAATTTACGCAAACAGACTTAAGATGGTACTACAATTAACAACTTAAAAATACTGCCGAAAGTAACAGAATGGCCTCAACGTCACCATGAGTAGGCTGTTAGCAAGCTAAGCATCGCTGTCTCCTAGCAGAGGCATTTTTTTCGGCGTTTCGGATAATTGACCAGAATTCAGTTTTGAATAAAATATATTAAAATTAAAAGTACAGTCCGGATTGGAGACACATTTTTAATATGTAATAATGTAGATTTAAAGGGTAAAAATTGCAAATTTAAAATATTTTTTTATAAAGGCTTACTACATCTTGGCTACGAGATTCACGCTAAGCGATTATTATTCCGCGATTTCATTTCATTCATATGAAAAGTTCCAATAGAAAACATGGCATAAAAAGCCGACATCACACTCGTGCACCTATGTGTTCGCAAAATTCATAAAAACAGAAAGGTCTTGCTGTAAAAAACATTTACCTTTCAGGAAATTGATCCCACTGGAATGCGTTTATTATTGCCCGTGAATAAATTACTTCGGTGTGCGTGCAATGTGCTTAGATCGATGTTGTTATCGGATAGGTTGTTTATAAGGCCATCTAATAACGACGAAGCTATTTCGGAACGTTATTGTTCAACTTACAACGATCGATAGCTGTCCGGATAAGTTATTGTGGTCATGCTTTGAAACTGTATTCGGCTGTTCTATTTATATTTACGCCTAACTTGACGCTTTGAATTTTGTGCATAGCTGTATACAGGTTCTTGGTTACCAAAAACCGATCCCAGTACAGAAACAACTCCTTTTAATCGCACATTACGTACAACGCAAAACAAAAGAATACACTCGAACATTTATAAGATATTAACCATATTTTATCCAAATAAATAAGTTACAAAAAACAACGAATTGGTTTGGATAAGTTACCTCCAGATTATTAAGCAGATAGCCTATTATATTTCTATTTTGTAAATAATTTGCATCCATAAGTTGTTTTATTGTAAATAATGTCACTCAATGTAGTTAAAAATGCTTATTCACAGTGTCGATGAGCCATAAGCATCTATTTTTAGACGCCAGGGAAAGTGATGCCTTTGCCTCGATTGCTCACCCTCAAAGAATAGTGACGTGACCTTATCCACTGGTCGCATCATATTCTTGCGACCAGTGGTTAAGGTCGCGTCACTATTCTTGCGACCAGTGGTTAAGGTCGCGTCACTATTCTTGCGACCAGTGGTTAATGTCGCGTCACTATTCTTGCGACCAGTGGTTAAGGTCGCATCACTATTCTTGCGACCAGTGGTTAAGGTTGCGTCACTATTCTTGCGACCAGTGGTTAAGGTCGCATCACTATTCTTGCGACCAGTGGTTAAGGTCGCGTCACTATTCTTGCGACCAGTGGTTAAGGTCGCATCACTATTCTTGCGACCAGTGGTTAAGGTCGCATCACTATTCTTGCGAGCAGTGGTTAAGGTCGCGTCACTATTCTTTGAGGGGCAACTATGCTTTTGCTAAGTATTTTACAGACACAATCCTCTGTGGCTCGGTGTGCGAAGGTCCGTCTGCGACGCGGGAGGTTGCGGGTTCGCTTCCCGCCTCGGGACAAATATTTGTACGATCTGCAGATATTTGTTCAGGGTCGTTTTCCATATAAAATAAAAAATGTATTTCTCTTTAGTATATTGTATTACGTATATCAACCACTATTATAATAAGCATATTTAATTTTATTAAAAATCGGTCTGTTCAAACGGCTTTATATAAACTAGGGAAAGATTTTATCCTACTGATATCCCTAGTCTACTTTAATCTAAAATATAATTAATTTAAAATAATTTTCTTTATAACTATGGTTTTAAAAATGGCCGCTACTCAGCACGTTCCAAAGTGATCGTGTCATAAATAACAAAATAAAAATCCTCTGTAACATAAGAGTTTTATCTTTCTTTATAAACTCTTTAACAAACCCATTATTTTTAAGTATCAAATCGCAGACGTATCATATTTTAGAAGACAAACTTAGTTTTTCACTGTTTTATTAAAATCCTAAAACACGAGACTTTTGTTATAGGTACCTTAGTTTGAAGTGAGCCTGTGTTTACACGAACCTACGATAAAACCCGGTAAAAAATAAACGATTTTCCACAGAACGTTATTTAGAGGCACAATACATAATGTTTGGTTTTCGTTATAACGTGAAAAATGCTTTTTTGCGAGAAAAACGGTATAAACGTTGAAGCACATACTGTGTGTGTTATAGGCGAAAATCGCGAAAGGTCATTTTTTTCTTTTCTGACGAGCGCTGTGGAGCAGTGGGCGAAGCAGTACTATAATGTACTCTGGGGGCGAAGGTTCGCCGCGACGAAGTATGTTGCGAGTTCGAGTCCCGCCTTGGTACAAATATTTGTATGATCTGTTTGTTCCGGGTGTTCTGCTCGTTTTCTATCTATTATGTATCGCATAACAAAGCTTTCTATCTATTTATTATTATGTTAAGTCGTATATTAGTTATCTAGTACGCATAACACAAGCTCGGCCTAGTTTGGATCTAGATGATGCCGTGTGGACTGTCTGAAATTTTTATAAATTTTTTTCTTCAATGAAATTAATTTAGTACGATTATAATTTTATTAAGGTTTCATTTATTATACGTATATTTTCAATTATTTAATCAGTAATTACTAAGTAACTCATTTTATTTATTTACTTATAAACAATCTATTTTTCAAATCCCATTAAACTCCATTTACATAATCGTAGAACCTAGACGAAATGACCCTTGGATTTATAATTTAAATATAAATGATTACAATAACGAGCATTAAACATTCCATGCCCGGCAATATTTTTAATCATACGATTATCGTCATTGGATATCAGCGCATCACTATTCCCCTTTCCCCCCATCTATTCACTTTGAGGGGCGGACGCAATGTCTTGTGCATTCTCAAACAGATACCACAAACGGGCAGGTTACTTGAATCTTGCTTCTTTGATGTATTTCTATAATTTGCTATTGATTTAAGAGTTGTGTAGGCATACTTTGATATATACGATACATATGCTTTGATACATACGCTTTTTAATATCTCATAAAACAATTCCCATATAGAAACGCTGCTGTCAGAATTATAATATTAATTCTTTGGTTCATCAAAGTAATACAATACAATACAAAATACAAAGTACACAAGAAAAAGAAAATTACATAAGACAAGTACAATGGACGGCCTATCGCGTTTAACATCTAAAAAATCTAAATTAATTTGGCCTGATCAATGCAATAAATGTTTTGGCTAGGTTATATTATAAATTTTGTATTATTTAGATCTAAGAGCTGTGAATTATATTTATTATATTTCATAAAAAAATAATGGTGTCGTTGTGGCTTGAAGAGGAAACAAACATCCATCCTATCCAAACATCCAAACTTTCGGTGTGAGGTGTGATTTATACAAATGAATAAATAAGGCTGATGCTCTTGCATCATCTAGCCCCAAGCTATAAAGAAGACTCATAAATATATCTAAGTATATCAGTTATCTAGTACCTGTTACACAAGTTTTGCTTAATATGGGGTAAGATGCAATGTGAATTTTCCAAGAATATTTAGCATAATGATTTAGATTTATAATGTTTCCTATTTTTTTCCGTACCTAAAGATTACCAACAAGTTTACGAACGCAACTTAAAAGCAATAATAGAACAAAAATTTCATTCACCCACGCTATATAAAATCCAGAGAAAGCGAAACATAATATATATTAATAAAGTAGTTGTAACCGCTTTGAGATCACTTCATGGGTATTTCAGAGCCAGGCCCGCTCGGCGACGACGACAAAAGACAATCTCGCTGAAGGAGCATAAAGTATTCAAAGCGATAGCAGACACGACTTGCCTTCAGGATCTTAAATACCTGTCTGCTTGTAAAATATTTGTCACGTTTACCGTTTACCTTACTTCTTCTCGGCCATACTCGTTAACTGTTGTTATGCAAAAGTTCAGCAAGTTTGTTTAAGACTTCCTTCGACACGTGCCTCTATTCTGTTTTCGACATAATGAGTCGTTGTTGTTCGAAACAATTTATTTAAAAAAAATTAAACAAACAAAAAAAAGAAAGAGGACAATAAAAAACTTAAGACTTGTTCAAGGTAATTTTACAAAAGTTAAACAACATGACTGCTTTTGTATTGTGGCCAAATATGGTTTTTTTCCTTGATAAAATTTTCCCGGTTTTGGCATGATGAATTTACAAATATCTAAATATCAAAACTTTTGTATCTTTATCGTTTATCATGTTATTAGTTTTTAAAAAGGGTTTATTCAGTGATTGGGATTGATTACCCACTAATTATAGACGTTTAAAAAAGAGCTCTATAGTGGAAGTCAGGTTGACTTTTGTCTTTTACGATTGCCGTCTTTTACCTGCTGTTGTCGCTCCCGCCCACGTTAGGAAATCGTTACGGATTTATAGCACTTTTATCGCATTAAACATTATTATCACAGCATCTCAGGCGGAGATGAACTTTAGCATCTAATTAACTACTCCGGCTCGGAGTTTCATACTTTTTAACAAGGAATTATTGAAATATCGTTTCATGTCTGATGAATTGTGATCGTGATCTTTCACTGGAGTAACTTAGAATTCATTTGATCAAGGTTTTCAAAGCCATGTCATGCCCAGTGACAATGTCTAAAGTGACAAGTGACCTTTAGGTCCTTTAGGACCTTTAGGTCCTTTAGGACCTTTAGGTCACTTGTAACTTTACTCGCTAAAAACACTAACAGAGTCGTGGCGAAAAATAAAGAATTTTAAGTTACTCGCTTAAATTACGCTCACACAAAAAAGAGGTGCGAAAATTATACTTTTTAGTAGTTTAGAAAATAAAATGTTAGCCAATCGGACTCGCGCAATGATGGTTCCGTACAAGTTTGTATCTTCTAAAAGATGAGCATAAAAAATACTCAAAGGCACAGTGCACTTTTTTGTTCTTTAACTATACGTTTAAGCTTCTAGAATTTTCCCCTTTACTATAAATCTTAGGTTCTTACCAAATTGGTGTGATTCTGTTTCATTCGCTTTCTGTGGCTCGCTGCGGCAATCATATATTTTTGTGTTGTATCAAAAAATTTGCCGTTTTCGGGATTTTTTCTTTATATAGCACAACTATACTTGTTTTTTGGCAATTTTCATGATCCTAGGTCAACGGGAATAACCCTATTATATTTTTTATTTGCTCTTGACGGTTTTTGTATCACTCCGGCCATGATAGGCCTATATCGTCGCCTATTAGTGATCGTCACTTTATGAGTACCCCGATATAGTTCGGCAATATAACCATTACAGCTTAACTAGCTAGCGTACCGGTTTAAGCCCATTGCGTTTTTCGTATTTTTCTTTTTTTGTGCTAAAAGATCTAGTTTCTTGCCAAATTTGATAAAACTACGAGAAATACCTTAAAGGTTTTGAGCGCATATGATCCCCTTTTGGTTTCATTGAATAAAAATAGCAAATTACGGATTTATCTAGAACCAGATTAAATTATAGATGTATGTAAGTAAAGCTGTAGGATTTTGAATAACGTAAGATTGACAACTAGGACTCTATTGACTTAGAGCGGTCCGGCAGAACTAAAATACCTACATTTGGTCCTACGTCTATTTATTTGGACCGACCCGCAGTTTAATGTCCATCGGACAATGGGATATTAACAGCAACCCGATGTTCCTTCGCATATCAAGGGATTCCAATTACAAAGGGCTCGCAAGTGACACAATCTTGGATGGTATAACAGAAATTTAATCAAGTCTGGTGGAGCAGGGATGTTTCTCAATTACACGCTTCGCTGCTGTAAAGGTTACCTGCATTCTCAAGGGAAAGTTCTTTAAATCAACCAAAGTCTTCCTAAGTTAGGGACAAAAAATTTGTACGTTGCCCATTTTAATGAACTTTAGTAAATTATATAACCTTTAGCGGTTGAAGAAAACCTTTATTTAAAAAGATTTTAACAAAGCTATTACAATCAAATAACCAAATTATTTACAATTGAGCTAACAGCAGACTATTGCACAATAACTAGAGGTAGTTCAACTGTTTAATATCAATGAAGTCAAATAGTTTAACAATGAAAATTCAACCTGTGTATCTAAATAATAAAAACAATACAATATATACCTAAACTGTTTATATGAAAATCTTACCTACTGATAAATATAGAAACTCTGTGGAAATTTTCATAAGAATCTTCCGTTTCCTTGGAAAAGAATAACTTTATATCGATTCGAAGAATGTTTTTATCAAGAGATTTTATAGACGTTTTTATCTGTTAAATATAGCTTTATCGGAAGCTGTCCATTCAGAATGGGACCTTCTTATTCCACGAATAGCATAATTATAAATCTTTACTCAAACATACGGTACTTTTTGGTATTGTGCCTCTTTGTTAGGTGAGTGTGTGAGTGATTGGCCTAAAGCCCATGTTTGACTAAACAATCTTGTTTTGGGATTCTAGTCAGTCTTTATGTTGAACCGCTAAGAATCCAGTATGCAACTTGGAGTGTTTTTAGAGAAAACGTAAGCGGGCTCTGCTATAGGCTATAAATATTTAGAAGGCACCGTGGTACGTGCCTCAGTTCTCAAGAAGGCAGAGACAGGAAACTTGCGCGCCGCTTCTTACCTTGCCTGCCGAGTCGAATAATCCGGATTTACGGGTACTTTAAAGGTATTGCAAAGTATCAAATAACCAAAAGTCTCTCGTGATATTCTTTTTGAACTTTGCTTTTTAAGATTATGATATGTCGATTCGAAGTTCGTACTCAACTTCAACAACCACTTCAATATTAATTTTATCCATGTATATTGGAATAGAAGAAAGAAGTTCTTAAGAATTCGAAAATATTTTTTGAAATGGCTGAGTATTTCACTACAGTGTTGGTACTATTTAAGTGACGAATTACAATTCGCTTATAAAACTTCTATTACAGTCGACGAATTAGCACTGCCGCCATTCAATGTGGCAATGGTGCATTCTGGGCTGCAGCTACAATTTTTGGAATTTGACATAAATTTAAATACGGGGTAGTAATGTTGGTAATTTTGTTATTTTCTTCGATATTGTAACCTTAATTGTATGTGTAAGTGTGTATAAAAATTTGTTAAAACAATAATTATAAAATACGGATCCTGAAATTTTTTGGAAATATTCAAATTATCATCATCTCACTGCTCTTATCCAACGCTAAGAAGGGTCGCTATAGCAAGTCAACCCTTCAACAATAATATTATCTTTGTAACTTATTTGCACTCAAGAAAGTTAACCTAAATATAGAACCGTTCTCTCAGTTCCTAAATAACAGTCACGTAGTAACGTTGGTACGACAATCGCTACGCAATACAGAGCGTTGCGGCTTTAGTGCCAGCAACTTGCTCCGCCACGGTAGAGTAAACTCCACCGAACTGGCTTGCTTCACAGATTTGCGGAGTAACTATTTGTACTTCAATAAACCTCTTGTTAAATCTTAGAAGATACTATCTGGATCATACAAGGAAAAAATATGGGTGAACATTAAAACTAGTTTTTATCGTTATGGATCATACAAGGAAAAAATATGGGTGAACATTAAAACTAGTTTTTATCGATAAAACTTCGAAAACTAAAAATTATCGTGAAGCATAATCAAAAAGTTTTCACAACATGCTTTGAAGTGGACCGTAAAATAACTTTGAGTTGGAAAAGAAATGATTGAGTCGTCAAGGCGACGCGACGCCGCGAACCTAACTTGATAGAACGGAAAACTTTAGGTTTTCGATAAAAATGTGCCATTAATACTTCTAGCAGTTTGGGATTTATTTGTGTTTACGTTGATACTTCTCTGACACTTAGGATTCATGATATCAGATATCGCAATGCTTCATGGGTTTGCCAGTTTGCCAATTACAGTTAGATAACTTATAAAAGCAATTAAGCGAGTGTTGAACAAGCTGTTTTATGAGGCGCATCAAAGGGCTGATCCGATTTGGTTATTATATGACTTAAGATTCATTAAATCTTGAAATGGGCTTTTAAGGTAGAGAAACCTTAGTTGATGTTGAGTACTTCGTGGATCTCAATATTTAACTAACTAAATTTAATTCAGTCTGAGCCCAGCGAAAGAGCATTTTATTAACTTAAACTATAGAGATAGATAGGTACCTAGAGATGGCGAAGTTGTTTTTATATTTTCCGTATACCAAGCGAAGTTCGTGTCTCGTAACTTGCAAATTGTAACTTATGGGGCAGTAAGTAGGAAAGATAAGTTTCTAGGCTATCCTACAAACATGTCGCACTTCGTTTGGAATTACAGTTACTGCGCAATAGGCACGCAACATAGACGCAATTTTTATCAATATTATAATAAAATTAATATTGTTTTAGCACGAAATAGATATAACACGCAGAATACACCAAGAAACATGTAAGAAGTTTTCAAAATCTATCGAATGTGAATCTTTGAAATCACTACCCCTACGAAATAAAGAATTTGGTTTTTATACAATAAACTAATCTGGTGACAAATGTGAACGAGTTGATAGGAAAACCAAGAATGGAGTTTACATAATTTATACCCAATATTTAGTTTTAAAATTATTATCTTTATTTAGTACCTACCCCTACCAATCTTGTAACAATAATAATCTCTCTATAATCTTGTTAAAAATACGATATGAACGAGTTCAAAGGATACCACCATTATTAAGTGTTGAGTGTTTCTAAATTTAGATGGAAAGCGAAAGTTCACCAGCCCAACCGAAATGCGTAAAGAATATAAATTGTGTTTTCGACCAAGCCAGATAATTGTTTTTCATGAGCAAACAAAAGTAAAAAATATTATCTTACAGTAAAAGCAACGAGAAATGAAATTTGCGGCCTTGGCATTTAATTCTTGAATGAAATACGAAACAGAATTAGGGTAATAGCTAGGCTTTTATATGGCAACCGAAGCCGATGACTTCGAGGAAGCTGTTGTTGTGACTTGGCTTATTTTTTATGTGTTATGAAGACTGTATCAGTAACTATTTGTGTGTACGTGTCAGACGATCAACTCTGCAACTACTCGTGTCTGTAAGTTCGGTACTCTCAAAAATTATGAAGTGAACAATGAATCAAAGTGATCACTTTATTTTCTAATTTAATTACTTATTTAACTTGTATTTTGTGACGTGACGAAATAAAGCACTTTGATTTTGATTCAGTAGTGTCAGGTTTACGGCGAGACGTTGTATTTTGTAAGGAATTTGCGTATTTCTATGTCCAAACGCTTGATGCGTTGTACAAAATCCCTTAAAAAATTACATAAAAAGCTTTGATTATGTTCTTTATTAGTTATGTTTCCTCAATAAATAAAAATAATAAACAAAGTTGCACAAACTTAAAATTATCGTTATATTCAAGTCTAAGCACAGTGACATTCCTAACCGACGCCCAATCACTGAAAATATACCATTCTTCTTATTTCAGACAGAGATGGCGAGAAACCACAACGAGCAACTGGTGGCTCGACGACACTAGTAAGTGGTACCACAATAAATTGCTGGTTTGCTTCAAGCCCTTTATCTGTAGTAGTGAGTCACGAGCCAGAGCGGGTGGGCGTAGCGGGGTCTTGCATGCCCATTAATCATAGTACGGGGTGCTTTATGGCTTGAATGGGGCGCCGATGTAGGTCCGTGGCTCAATGAGGCGAGAGGCGCGTTCTCTCACCTCGCATGTTATATGAGCCCCGGTCAGTTTCACACCGATCCAGGTCGACGGGTTGTTGGGTGTAAACAGGAAATAGGTAACTATGTAGCAGATACAGTTTTAGACATTATATATTACGATTTTTACTAAATCAAAATCAATTATTTATTTACAATTGAAACTATTGAGCTAACTGCAGACAAGTGGAAACAAAAAAAATAATTGACAATAATGGATCAACTTTAAAAAAATTAACATGTATACAAATGATGATAACGAATGAAAAACTTCTAAAGGTTGTGACAAATACACTCGAGAGCAATGAATCCGGGTCACTCAAAGAAAAAAAAATCTCGGAAAGTAACCCTTAGTTGCATTAACCTAGCATTCTTACATTCCGAGAGTGACCCGGATTCATTGCTCTCGAGTGTAGATAAAAAATTAAATCAAAGACAATATTTGCATAGGGCAATATTGCATAAGCAGAAAGAAAAGCTATCTTAACATCCCGAAAATCATTATCATTTTTATGCAGATTGAATACAAATATATCAGAGCGTATTAATAGTGAAGCTTTGCTCTTTAATCTCAGCGATAAAGCACTTGAATAAATTTCCCTGCAATACAAAGGTTAGCAGCTAGAATTGCATGAATGCTATTTGAAAAGTATTGCTCATGTCGGTACAGCTCAACATAAAAGACGGAAAGGCAACAACCGCAAGGATTAGGTATGTTTACTTAATAAAACTATATGAATACCTTTGTGGGGAATAACCATTTGTAGATTAAACTGCTTTTATGGATGAGCTTTTTAAATTAAGTAGTTGGTTTTCTAGTTTGATATGGGATACGTATATTTAAAAACTGTAAACTGTATGTGTTTTGTTTCAAAATAAAAAGTTAACACGCGCGCCGAGGGTTTCGATCTTTTGTCGATTATGTATACAAATATAACCAGGTTACTACTTAGATTTTAAACTCTTTATAATGTGTTTTAAAAAGTATGAAACTCAGATATTTTTCATAAACTACTCGCTGAAATGTTCAATTTTTTTTTTCTAAATGGTATCTGTTACAGATTTCTGTATATTGTTCGTGTAAACTATAGATTCATCTACTATTTTTAATGTGTACTTCATTCCAGATAAATCGATGGAAAGGTAAATTTTTCGACCTATTTTATGGTTTATGGTAAATAGCTTTATGGTAATTTTAAGGATAATTTATTTAGTCCATCAGTCCAAAAAAAAATCACTTGACCTCAGGAATGATGCTTTAGATTGATAGGCCAGGCCTATGTTCAGGAGGAATAAGGGCTGATAAAACGATGAACATAGATAAAACACACTGTCGAACGTTCGAGAAACTTTTAATTAAATCCACCTCATTTGAAATAATTAAACCTACACAAAGCATAATTTAAACTTTACTGGCTCATGATCCTCTATGAAATTTACAATTCAATCCAAATATGTAAAACAGTGTTCTCGTATTTGCTAGTCTCGGCGTGTTCCGACCGACAACAGCTTATTTTAATCATGAACATGCCAACATGCCGTAGGAAATTGGTTTTATCAACACCTCCTCAGCTGGTTAGCGCTGCGGCTTAGGAAATTGAAAGCCAATTGATTCAACACAATCATTGCAATATTATTGGGTCTTTCGCCGTTTTTATATCTACCTGTTACCCAAATTACCATCACACTTCAAGCCATTTTATATAAAATTAAAACGCTTGCGAGGGCGAGGTAACTACACTCTAGAGCAATGAATCCGGGTCACTCAAAGAAAAAAAGCAATGAATCCGGGTCACTCAAAGAAAAAAAAAATCTCGGAAAGTAACCCTTAGTTGCATTAACCTAGCATTCTTACTTTCCGATATTTTTTTTTTCTTTGAGTGACCCGGATTCATTGCTCTCGAGTGTACTTGAATATAAATTCTTAATCTGTGACCACATTGAGGTAGAACTAATTGTACTTTATGCAACTACATTTTTGAAAAGATAGGATAGATAAGGAATTCGCAAATCAAAACCAAGCAGGAAAAAGTGTCTCATTAACCACTACATGAGTTGCCCCATTAGTGGAGCGCGTAGGAAGAGCACTCGTTCAATCATATACTCGTATTATCGGCGGTGTGCTTTGATCAACTTTGTATATTTTTATTATATAAAATGTTGCTTTTATTTCACGACCTCGCAAAGGTCCTCCTGCGACGCAAGAGGTGGCGGGTTCGATTCTCGCCTCGGTACGCATAACACAAGCTCAGCTTAGCTTGGGCTAGAATAGGCTGTATATCCATACAGCCGGCATACATACGGCTGTATATATATTTTATTAAAGTATTTCCTTTAAAGTTCTTCAAATTATAAAACTTTTGTTTTGTTTCTATCGTTCTAAGAACTTTTGTTTAATATTATTGAGATAATGATTTTATTATTATCAGCTATATTACATGCGTTTGTATAACTTAGCAATATCTACGTGAGATTATAATATCAACATTACAATATTGTCAAATTATTATATATCTGTGTACATGAAAATCAACTGTTTCTAGTTAGACTTCAAAACTCGAGAACGGATAGACTGATATGATTTTTTTTGTGTTATGTTTGTTCTGATGCCTGGTAATAATAGGAAAAATAGGAGATAAATAGGCCGAAATAATTTATATGTGACGCAAAGTTCACAGGTTCATTCTTTTATCCTTTAAAACTAAATGTAATGAATAAACAGTTGTGAATTATCATCCTCATCTCCAACTCAAACTTGTGGAAACTGTGCCATGAAAACCTTGTTGAGCTACAATTTCGTCGCCGTAAGTGGAATTGTATAGGTACTCTGCACCGACTCAAGCCATATACCCAAAGAAGGGTTTGACTGGACTCACAGGCGAAACGTAAACGTGGCCGCCTGAAATTTGGAGGTGGACAGTCGTTACCGAAGCACTACAACTAAGGCTCACCTAGAGCGAAGTAAAGCATGCGGCGTACCACAGAACAAGAGGGCGAACTCCTCGGCTGTCCAAGGCTGACAGGGCATCTGCCCTCTTAGCCGGCTCAGGGCACACGAAGAAGAATTATCATCGTTGGAGTTCGCATTTCTCAATAAGTAATTTAATAAAAATGTACCTTGTATTTGAGAAAATTAAAGGGGCTATATTGATTCTCTGAATTATATTCGACATAAACTTAACAAAATTTCGGTAATAGAGGTAGATAGACAAAAAATATAATGGGGTGAAATTCAATGTTTCATTCGTACATTTTGCTCGTTAGTATAGAGGTCCCTATCACAAAAGCCTCGTGCCATAAGTACTAATTTTGGTGGATCAGAGTACCGATTATCCGAAACGTATAAAAAAAAATATTCACGATATAGTTAATTTTACAGAACCAAAATATACCTCAGGAAATCATTATAGCAAATGCTACGATGCCAAAAACTAACTTTAAATAACACCGTACACCGTAAGATAGCTTAGGATGTGGTTAGTTTCCTATTCACCATCGATCGACAGTCTACTTGCTACTAAATTATTTAGTTTTCCTACGGCTCAAGGGATATTTATAGCAGCTAAGTTGACCAATGATACGCAAAATTTTAAAACAAAGTATCAACTCGTACTTTTATTCAAATTCTTAACTTAACTCAAAGTTTAAAGAAAACAAACTAATTCTATTCATTCAATATTAGTTTGTTTTCTTTTAAAATAAACTTTTACCACTAAGCTGTTTTAGGTAAACCGGCTTTTATAAATTGTATCTAAATGTTTATTTTTCGTTTCAATGAAGATTTTTTTGTTTTTGCAATGAAACTCCATTGACATTTAAAAAAATCTAGCAATTATTTGTATCTTATAAAACCTTGAGCAGTCATCGATCTATGATTGAGATAACACTGGCTTAGAGTTCGTTAAAGATTAAGTCGAGTTTGATTTCCACAAAAAAAATCTATTTAAGTAAGTCATTAATTTACGAGCTTAATTATATGTCAATAATTCAGCAGCTCTTTTTACTTAAATACCTACCTAACATTTTCCTGAACAGAAAAAAAGGAAACTTCATATTCAATGCTTAAAAGTAAAGTTCATTCGTAATTAATAATGGTTATGCTAATCGTTCAGTGTGTTAATAACAGATCATCGACACAATAACTGCCACCGTTTTGCGGCAAATTATTGGATTTTCCATACATTAATTACAATAGATTTTCAAACACGTTATATTGCCCATAACATAATAATAAACAACTTAGTATAAAACAAAATAGCAGAGAAGCGTCGTGCTGTTTGTGGGTTGTTTGTTCTATCCCTATGCTTAGATCTTTAAAGCTACGCAACGGATTTCGATGCTGTTTTCTTAAATATTTTGAGTAATTCAAGAGCAACGTTTATATGTGTATAACAATCGCATGCGAAGCTGGGTGGGTCGCTAGTAAGTTCATAAATGAAACATGCGGTTTATTTTAAGTTTCAAATTCAATTCATTCGCTAGTCAAAATGGTAATCGGTGGTTGTCATTGCAGTTTAGAATGGACGAAGGACTTTATGAAGGACTCGAAAATATTTATTATTCGATATTGTACTGACTTCAATTCTAGTTTTATAAAAATAATAGGAATGTTCATTATTGTGCTACGACTTGTGTCAATAGCGACCCACGCAATATCTATTTTGTTAGCAATGCCGTGCATAATGCATAGTTTATTTTGTTTCTAAAATATTCATAGATTTCTGGAGCTACATCCTGACTGGATTGAGCAGTCTATTCATAATTAAAACAAACTATTAAATATATAATGCTGGAAAATCCATAAAGCGTCATCCTAGTCCAAAGCTGAGCAGAGCTTATCCCTCATTCATCCCTCTAAATCAAAAACAAGACGGCGGCTGTTTGATTATCTTGCTGTTACTTCGTTAGCAAGAGGCCTTTGAAGTTTTTCAAAGAAAAGTTAACCCTTCGTTGAACATCTACTCCGATTGGAACCGCAGTTCAATATTTAATCGAATGTGTAATTCCATTAATGGCGCTGAACCCACGCGTTCAAACTTGCAAGCGGAACTTACGGTATTTGAGTTTCGTTTCACGATAACTTTACAATTCCATCGGGACTTACTAAAGGTATGTAAGAATATTGGCTGAGGCTCCAAGAAAATGCATATTCTAAAATATCTCCAATAATCGAAGCCTTTTAAAGTAAAGTTCCGTTCGAAATGCAATTAGAGTTAACTGTGAGTCAAAATTCAATGGTTCTGTGAAGAAATCTTGCGTTAATATTCATACATTATAGGGGTAAAGTGCTTTATGCTGACAGTACATTGGGTGGTGTATGAAGTTCGATGCCAAGAGTTGAAGATGCCAAACAATAGGCAATGTGCCGCCGTGACTCCGTCTCTACAGTTCCGCCTATTCTGTCGAACTCTCGCGGCGGAAGTCGTTCGCATGTGGCTCCCATGCATCCTTAATACCCGACGTGAATGTGTGCGTCGCTTTACATCGCGTCCCACACAGTCGATTGTGTGACGACAAAATATCGCTAAGCTGCCAGTGACGTCGCTAATGAATCGCCGACACAAAAAGTTCTTTTTTCGTACACTGATTAACTAATCAGTAAAGTAATCAGTGATCAGTGACCAAATCTCTTGACGTTGACAAGAAATTTGTTCATTGAATATTTAATTACACAAATGATCAGCGTTCGAGCAACTGGGCAAGTCGGTTGAAAGCATCAACGCCATCATTCATTGCAAGTGTCGTAATATTAGTATTTTTATAACTTTGATCCATCTGAATAATACTTTCACAGTTAGAGCATGTATATGCGCCTAGTTAGGAGTTTAACTAATTAGTTCTTATATTAATTAACTAGTTCTTAGTAACTCCAAACTAGCGTTTGTCTATAACTGCTCGCAACTGCAAAGTTGCAAACAACATTTGCCAACTTGCTCGTCCATGCTTTACTTTAACTCCCACATTGATAATCCCAACACGCGCAATAAAGACAATACACTTTATTGCTAACTAAAATTGGGTTCTTACATCATTATTGTCGGGCGGAAAATTGATTGGGCTATAAATAACTATTGAGAAGATTTGTTATTACATTTATTTGTTCAATCCACTTGAAATGCATTGGCTAATTTGACGAATGATATTTTTAAGCGAGCTTTTCTGATAACCTAACTTATGGTAAGGCTTTAATGTGATTGTATGATTATGAACGAAGCGAATTCCACAGACGGTACATTTACCGGTACCTTTTGTACTCAAGTTATTTTTAGGAGCATGAAGATACAGGAAAATTCAGACGAAGTCACACCTCGTCACTTTTACACTAAGTTATTGTTATTTCCAGCATTTTCGTGCAGCTCCGTTTTATGCGCTGAAAGTGGAGAATATTTAGTGTTTATTCGTGGTATAATGTTCTGTTGAACGTCGTTTTCACTTTTCCGCCGCTGGCTGGCGCGGACCGAGAGCCGCGGAAGCAGGCCAGTCGAGAGCCGCGACCACAATTTATGCACGACGCTGCGGCCACTGGCGCGCCGCCAGCTCGGCTCCCGACGTACTCGTTAGCTCCTCAAGCAGCCCACTACCTAATAGTTTTGTCGTCTTTCGAAAACCATTTAATCTGCTTGTTTATATTTTCAAGAACTGGAGCGCAGGTCACTTTACGATGTTTATATTTCGACTCTGTGGACGATTTCATCTGAAACTGTTTAAAGATATCATATTACGTGCGCTCTCTTAATCTGATCGTTGGAAATAACAGTTTGTGCACTTTGCTTTAGTATCTTTTTAAAAGTTTGGTAGTATTTTTGCTCTGGACTTCTAAAGAATGATTTATGGTCATTGAATTCTAGCAAACTTCAATAGATATTTGCATTATAGAAGGCATAAGTGATTGAAGCACTGGTAGGCATAAATCTGGTGACCCTCGTCACTCGCCCGGGCGCGACGCGACACGATATCCAGACAAACGGCCATGTAAAATGCCTTTTATCTCCCTATTTGTTAGGAAAGAAAACATTTCATTCGGAACGTTATCTGCAGAAACTTTTACTCCTCACTAAAGTCCCCAGTGAACCAAGAAAAATATATTTATAGAATTACTTAAGTGCCCGTTGCTAATTGGTGTGTTTGTTTAGATGGATGATAGCGTCGAGGCCCAATTTGTCGAGTGGTAATACTCGGATTGTGGCTTTTAAATTACACATTTAATTGAACTGATCGCGCCGATTTCGGGGCTAATCGCCAGACACGACCGCAACTCGTACTGGCCTAAAAATAAACTTTATGGATGCGTGCGTGAGAAGTTTCCGAATAACCGTAGGCACTGAAGGAGTTCATTTCCCTTTCGTTCTTATTATTACATTCCGTATTTTTAGGACGAAAGAATTTATACATTTTTAGTAAAGAGTTTCAAGGTTGTCGATAATAATAGCGTATATACGTAGTCAAAAATGGCAGAGCCTTTCTGTTAACTTTAATTCGATGAATACAAAGTTTAGCTCTTAGAGTGTAAAGCGTATCGTATTATATTATCTGTGGTACAGCCAATTGGTAGTGGAAAACCATTAAGAACTCAACAATAACAAAACTAATGTTCTTTACGGCAAAATAAAGTGACACTGTTTATCTGATCGCAAGTTACATTGTCCACAAAGTGAAACGACGCGACGAAAATAAAGTTGTTCCTTATTTTTATGGTTGTGTACCTGCAAAGTTATGGAATACCATCCTTTCCTTGCGTGGCGTGAGCAATGTTTGTTAGAAGGTTTTAGGTATTGGTGGACTAACGATTTTTGCGAACGTGGTTCATGACTCGAGTCACGCATATTTTTCCAATACCCAAAATTTAGAACACACCTCAATATTATGAAAGTAGCTACTATAGGTAACAAACAACAAATGTAAGTAGGTACATTATAAAAATGTAAAAATGTTATGATAGTCTAAAAAAAATTATGTAAGAATTGTTAGGTATGTAAATAAATAATAAATAATGCCAGACAATCCACACAGCATAATCTAGCCCCAAGCTAAGCAGAGCTTGTGTTATGGGTACTAGATGACTGATATACATAATACAATATTATTACATATATAGATATTTTTTATTATATATAGAAAACGACCAGAACTCCCTGAACAAATATCTGCAGATCGTACAAATATTTGTCCCGAGGCGGGAATCGATTCGCAACCTCCTGCGTCGCAGGCGGACCTTCGCCCACCACGCCACAGAGGTCGTCATGTATGTTGACTATGATCGTACTTTATTTAGAAAAATAATTAAGAATTAACCATAGCTTTGAATTTACATTATACACATAGAATTTACATATTTTAAAGAATTCACAGAAATACCTAAAGATACTTTTGATTTTTCTTGTTGTACTGTAGGTACTCACATAAAAAGTATTTATTTATTTATGTTCAGTTGAGTTGCTTTGATTTTTGCGCATTTAACTACCTAGAAATAAGAGTGCTAAAATTATCACTTTATTTTGTGATATCTTCTATAACCTTTACATGGTTGCCCTTAACGACTACATAAAATTTGCAGTCAGCCTGACTGTCTCGTTAAAAACCTTGTTAGTCCATTTTAACTGTCGTTGCCAACGGCAGTCTCGCGACTTTTCAATACGAAGCCCATTAGGCACCTGTAATGATTTCTACTTGACTATTACACAGTACTACGGAACGTTCGCTACTCAGTAGGGTACTAGAATATTTGATACTAGCGGTCCGGCCTAGCTTCGCACTGGTATTTTAATAAAAATCCATGCGGTTTCTTAATTTTTTGAAAATATTCTATAGCCTATGTTCATCAGGAAAAATTATGGATTTGAATGGTGAAAGAATTTTTCAAATCCAGTAGTTTCGGAGTCTTGTCAATTTAGACAAACAAACAATCTATTTTTTTATCTTTATAATATTAGTATAGATAACTATGAAGCACAAGCGGTCTTTCGCCCGCTGGGCTACAGAGGTCTACAAATATTATAACGCAACATCATGAAAAGCAATAGATGGTATCACGGGAGAGGTCATCAAAGACTAATTTCACAAGTAAAAACGCTTCGCAAACCGTAAGCCGAAGCAAGTTATAGATAAAGGAGTTGCTAATTGCGTCACAGATCCTTGTGACGTCGCGTCGACTCAAAATCCTCGCTAAGCTGGGTTTATCGGTAAAATTCCGATTTGTCTTTCCGGGACCGGAAGTTTTACGTTTAATGTGGTAACATTAATCCGATTATTTTTATTATTCATAAATTATGTAGTTCTCTTTGTTTTCTTGAAAGCACTTTCCTAACCTGCTCTATTTTTTTTTTACTGATGCTTTCATTGCAAGTCATCGGAACGTCGCTGACTTCATAAATTATGTAGTTGTCTTTGTTTTCTTGAAAGCACTTTCCTAACCTTCTCTATTTTTTTAGCCATGCTTGTGCCACAACATTAGAAGTCAGTTCTATTGAAAGAACGCATTTTAAACGACCCACAGTCCAATAAATACTCTCTGAGTCCAACTTATGAAAAAGCTGGCCTTTGTAATTACTTTGAAAAACTAAATTGTATGTACGTATAAAGTCCTGTTTGTGCCACAAACCGAGAAGCCAGTTCTATTGAAAGTACATTCCAAATAAATTTTCTTGTTTAGCATCAGTCATAAGCTCGCCTATGTCGGCTTTATAAAACTAAATAGTATGTTGCGTATAAATAAAGAATAGAAGAATGAATAAGTGGCATGTAAGGTAAGTGTTGATGCGTCGCGGTGGTCCGTAGCACCTGCGAGAGATGCACTGTGCAGCCGCCAGTCTGTCTGGCGCCAGCACCGCCCCCTACCCCACTCCCACGCCCCACTCCTACGCTCGCGTTTGTTTTCAACTTTGATTGATAATTTGTTATTGGAGTGCGTATTACGTTTCAAAAACACTACGACATATCGACTGAAGTTATTAAGGCTGTTTTCGGCAGATTAAGCAGTGAAATAAAGTGCTCGGTTGATTTCTAACCAAACTGATGCTTTCATTACACTCACTGACATGTAAAAAAAGGCACAAAATTATGATGTTTATGAATGGTATATTTTATTGGAGCTTTTCTAAACCAAATACCTACCAAGCCTGTGGTTTTGGTTCAACATACCTGCATAGTTAGCTCTTATTAATGTACACCAAATTCCAAGCTTCTGATTTGGTGAACGCTATTCTACTCAACTACATTCCATCGGTATGTTTCTTTGACAAAAAAAAGTACCTAGTACAAATGTAAAAATCAATATTACTATATTTTAATGTCTTATTGAGGTCTATTTCCACAGACAAAATGAGGCAATCTCAATGTTGCGAACAGAAGACTTTTTATAACTTAGATAATGATTAAAATCACACCACTTATTGATAGAAAAACGATTTATTTTGATGACTCGAGGTCAGAGCTTTGACCAAGATACATAGCAATTTTAGTGACTATATATAGTTGATTGAACATGGGTAGTCTGTGACATGACTGTCGATTTCATTATTATGACAGACATTTTACGAAGGCCTTATGAAAAAACTACCTTCATACCTTCTAAGTAAAATAAACTAAAACGCTCGGACGTCATACCCCACCTTGTAACGGGACAAGATATAAGGTTAGATGTTGAATTTCGAAATTAAATTATAATACAATAAAGTTATATTACTTTTGAAACACTGAGACAAACACGTAAAAAATATTCAGCAATTTCTCTACAAAACCTAATGAAGCCTTGCGATGTCACATCTTATTTTGTTTTCAAAATAGGTACTAGCAAGGAAGGCCGTAGGTGTGGTGGATATAATGGGCGCTTTGGGTCCTAGCTTTCGTGTGGGAAATAAAGTACTGGTCATTAGTGGCGATTTCTCACTGTCTGTGGAGCGGCCACCGAAGTTTGTTGTGTTGTGATGGGACCCCAAAACTTTACGTTAAGCAGATGTAATAAACCTGAATCCTTTATTTTGTAGGCTGAAAAATAACGAAAAAACACTTTCCCTCCGTCTTACTAAATCAAAACTGCGGGGCCGCTTCTTTGTAGAATAGTAAAGCAATTACGCCATTTTTGCCTTTTTCCACAAACTGTAGAATCTCCAGATACGAAGGCTTCCCGAAGCGTAGTTGCCGTTTGTCTTGGTCGCGTAACTAAGTGGCAATCAACTCTGAATAAATTTATTTTTATCACCGACTTATAAGAAAAAAGCTGGTGGACGTTTTCATTCATAACTTTCATATCTATAGGAGCACATTTTATAAGAAAGTTTGATGAATCACGTTCGTAATATTCACGCGATGTTCCTATAGCTTGGTATTAATATGTTCATGAGCACGTATCAAATATAGCTCAGATATATCTTTTCTGGTAAACAAGTATCTTTATCAATCTTCGTGTCCAAAACCGTGGGTGTTCCATTAATAGGTATGTACTTATCCCTTACAGGTTTGCACATAGAGTTCAAAATATTTGATTTTATCTTCTCAATCCTATTTTTAGGTCATCAAAACACGTCTGTAAATTGAGAATGTTTGCGTAGGAAGGCGGAAGGGTTGGACAAACAGGCAGACGCACAGACTAGTGGTCAATGGCGAAAGTTTCAAGAATTTCATAAATTAGTTTGTGTATTCAGGCAACGATGTTTAAGTTTATTATCGAAAACTGAAAAGGCCTACGTGGTAATAGTACTTTTTGTCTGTGTAGTGATCCTGGAATGACGTCAGAGCCAGTGACGTCAGTACGGTTTCTCTGCCAAGGCGTGACTCATTTTTCGAGGAATTTGATAATGCGTTCAAAGTTAACGCAACCTTTTCAAGGTTGGTTTCATATTATTAGGACATTTATTATTTACTCGTATTCATTGTACTTTTATAAATAATTTTGTAGTTAATTTATACTATGTACATTTATGTTTTCACCATATTACTATGCATTTTTACAGTAAAGACTGGGTGCACAGTACCTACTACTCCAAAACAAAATCCGTCGTAAGCTGTTGTTATGCCTAACAGAGGCAACAAACAAACAATTAGAGCTTCATAATCACAACACTTGCAATCTCGTGTTATTATGATATGACACAGAATAGCTATACAGTAGGTACAAGGAAATTAGGTATTCAGATGCAGCCGCTTGTCGAACACACCTCATTTGTGCTGAAATAGTAAAGGTTGCATGCATAAGATCAAAGATCGGCCTGACAACAGTGTCGAAAAAATATACGTGTGATGATAAATGAGTTTGTCATTGGTAAAGTTAATGATGTTAAAAAAAGGATTTTTATCGACACGATTTATTGAATATTTAAAAACACCTAATAATTGAAATCTTTATAGAAAACAATCATAGTTTATTCATTTACAATCACAGATAAGTACAGTTTTCAATTCTATAAGATCTTTATTAACGAGTAGCCTAACTAAGAGCAGTATAAATTCAGTGTACATTTATCCATAAAATCGTAAACATAAGTTTAACACGTTTCTGAACATTATGCGCTTTTAAGTTATATAAATTGAGCCACAAAATAAAATCCTAAATTGAATCACAGATTGAGCAGATAGTGAACAGTAGCTCTAGCATTTTATGTAAAATCCCTATGAAAATTTTACGAGACCTTGAATAAAATTGTAGAATTCTGAATGAAAGCCAGTTTGTCCATGACTGACCTCTAAGATCTGTGCGTAGGTGGCAGAGGCGCCACAAACTGTACTTAAACCGAAACGTATGCCATAAAAGCTCGACTTTGGCCGAAAAAAAACAAATATTTGTCGTAGATCACAATCGCACCCACTCAACATACGCCTTCCTTCGATAGCTACGATGTCATACGATATCAAAGTTGTTTACGTCTCTTTGCAAAAAAAGTATCGTCTAGTCAAAGGTTTCGCAGGAATTACAGAATTTTGAGATTATAAAAATAGATTGCGTTTCTGATTGTTTGGAAATTAGTAAGAGTTCATTTGAGTTACCTAATCTTCCTCTCTTGCGTATTTCTTTCTATGCTCAAGTTTATATGCATCTTGTTCCATCTAACAACCCTAGAGAGAACTAATGGAACTAAGAAATAAAGGTTTATGATAAAAGCGTTGTAAGTTAAGTATTTTTGTGAAGTAAAGTTATATTCACGATTTTTTGGGCTTGGGTTCGTCTAATCCCAATGGGTTTGTTAATATAGTGACTAAACTCACGAGGGAAATCATTTCCTATGAAATTAAAAAACATTAAATTCAGTAAAGGATATTAAATAATATCGCAAAAAAATTCCCGAGTGCGAGGGTTTACGCACTATAATAATAAAAATCTCGGTAAAGGTTGTTTTGCTTAATTTAATGAATGTCTAAAGTGTGGTTTGTTTATGAAGTTGCGGCAAAAACTGGAGTATGTACCCGCGGCCTACCTGTAACGCGCCGTAGTGACTGGTGTTACGTAATTATTCTCGTTTTTGAAGGCCTCTGTGGCGCGGTGGGCAAAGGTCCGCCTGTGCCGCAGGAGGTTGCGGGTTTGATTCCCGCCTCGGAACAATTTTTTTTACGATCTGTAGAGGTTTTTCCGGGTGTTCTGGTCGTTTTCTATGGATAATAAAAATATCTATCTATGTAATATACGTAGTCATCTAGTACCCATTATCCAAGCTCTGCTTAGCTTGGGGCTACATGATGCTGTGTATTATTGCTGTCCTGTATTATTTATTTATTTATTTAGTATTTATTCGCAGCGAGCATGATAGGTCAAAAATCCACCTCGTTGCTCGTTCTGAGCACCTTCTGTCCCTCTGCAAGAACGTTCGCTGTGTGACATGTAACACTACGCCCTGTAGCACCGAATAGTATTTACCGGCTTTACATTTTAATATCTAACTTCAACCAACCACACTCTCCCTACTAATACGATTGCTCTAAGCTACCCATGCCAAAAAAGCATTATAAATAGCTGGCGCTCGATAATTATCATACTTTTTTGCTAACCTATTTTCTAGCCAGGCCATCATTGGCTTAATTTATATTAACCACCTTCCAATTTCCGCTGCGATCTTTTTCTCTTTTTCATAACGTGTAGCAGGAAAAAGACAGAAGTAGGCAGGATTCATTTATTAATACTGTATGAGGCGGAATCGTCGCCCCGGGACTTGAATTGATTATTCGAAACCTGATTGAGTTAAAACTTTTTGGTTTGAGTTTCAGATTGAGTTTTAATTAGATTTTTTTCTCATTCGGCATGAATTTTACAATCATAAACGCGATGATGTTAATTAGAAAGTTCCATCTTTTCGGAATATGTTGTTAGAAAATTTAATAAAAACAATACCTTGCAAACATTAATATAAAAAAAATATGTTTAGTTTTCAACGGTAAGCTTCAACGGTAAACGGTAAACATGACGTACCCAAGTCTACTTGCAAGTTCATATGTACTTAGAGCGAGGAGTCAATGTGTCACTACACGTAGGTTTTCAAAAAAACGATGTAGGAATAAGTTATTTTGTCATTTATACACACCGAGTAGAGCACTATGTACTTAGTTGCTCTACTACACTTTTACCTCTTTTATATGGATTTATTTGTACCCAGTAGTCTTAAGCAGTCTTAGTTTTAATAAAGAATAGGTTAATTATTTGGTACTTTACTGAGAGGTACTTGTCAGCTAGGGTTATGATTGAGCAGACTCTTTTTACGTTTCTCAATGCTAGGAGAAAAACCTCTACACTAATAGGCCACTGCAAAGAACGTATGGTACCTAGTTGCTATGTCCGTTCACTGAAGATTTACAAACTATTTTAAATTAACAAAATATTTTCTTAAAGCACGTAATACCGCATTATAACTGGCATTTCCATCGCGTAGCGTATTATAATTACATTTATTTTCGCGAAAGTAAAAAAAACAAACTTAAATAGCTGCCAAAATATGCAAAATTATAATATATAAAAGAGGGTTCATATTACATATGTATTTAGTTAAGTTTAATAAATTAAAGTATATTAGTTATGTAAATTTAATTTCTTGACTTATGTTGAAAATGGCTAAAGTTTAATAAAATGTCTGTACTGTAATAACATCTCATTCAAAAGGTTTTTAATTTTATTTCGAAGCAAATCTCTGAGCACGTTCAATTTTCTTTTTATTTTGCGGTTCTTTACTTTTAAGATTATTTTATCAAACACTTAAAAAGTCGTCAAAACAATAAGTTAATAAAACCTTTATTAACAACTTTTACAACTTTTATTAGCAATGAAAATTAAATTTATGTAACTAAATTAGAGCTAGTATTTACAATTGAATAACATAGTATTAGTATTATACTAGTATTTGCAATAACCCCCAAATAATGATGCCATCTATGGCGCTCATTAGGGGAGGTCTATGTCCAGCAGAGGACTATTATAGGCTGGTGATGATTTACAATTGAAACAATTGAGCTACCTGTAGTTTGTTTGCAACAGTCTGCTGGCTGCATTGCCCCGCTGTACGGCAATACTGATGCCCTGCGCCAGATACTGACCAGCTCTCGGGTCACACGTCGCTTCGACCAAGCTTCGACCAGACTCAAATAATTTTTTGAAAATCCGGTTTGCCTCGGTACCCTACGGACCTAGCGTCTCGACTCCAAGGGGAGCAAATTGTTGGCTCTGTCGAGACCTACATTGTTAGTTAATGAGTTTCATAATAATTACTATGCATATACACATAATTTTTTAGTCTTATTCACATTCTTCTAAGGAAATGAATAGCTAGTTGGACGAACCGATTAGTGAGAGTTTACGAGTGATGAATTTTTCAGTCGCCGAGACAGCGCTGCTGAACTTCAAAAACACATTTTTCTTGTGCAAATTATTATCATTTAGGGTCACCATAACCACCTAACGTTCACTATTTTTAGTTTTTGCAATGACTAACAATCCTATACGATATATAACCAGACAAACTAGTACATAGTTTGTCTGGTTATATATCGTCATATTATGATAACAAATATCACATATTATAGATATCGGGAATATGTTGTTATAATGCAGGATGATCATGACCCTGACTGAAAACTTCTTCTAGCCGTTTTCTATACTAATATTATAAAGAAGAAAGATTTGATTGTTTCTTTGTTTGAATTGAATAGGTTCCGAAACTAAAAGACCGATTTGAAAAAATATTTCTCGATTAGAATCCATAATTTTCAATATACTCGTAACAAGAATTAAGCAAAAGACTACTAAAAACAAACAGAAATAAAATACAGTTAACTATTGTAAATAATCACTAGTATATTATATTTATTTATCTTCTACTGAACTCATGGCAAAGCTCCTTTTGTATTAAGATTAATATAATACCTACCACCTTATAATACTCTTACTAAAAGGCGAAAACTCTGTGTCTATTTAAACCTAACGTAGGCTTTAAGGCACTTCTAATCGAAACTTTTTTATTACCTAAATATATCAAAAAAATAATAGTCTTCTCAATCACGGGCAATGCGAAGATTATCATTGAAAAAAAAACACGAATTTCTCATCTACCGACGACACAAAAACCCTCTGCTTAAAAGCTTTTTTGTGTGTCGCTAAATTGGAATAAAATTGGTCCCGCTGTATTTTGCCAACGACTAATCAGGGCAAGATCTGTCGTTGCGTTCATTCAATTTACTATGTAATGGTTAATCCTTTTTCAAAGAAGTAAGAAACATTATTACTCATACTGGGCGCTGCTGTAGGTATTATTAGAGTAGGCCTTTGTCCAAAAGTGGACTAACATAAGCTGATGATGATGATGACGCTACCAAAACTAAAATTTTGAAAAAATAGAAATTTTGTATTACTTCAGCGTTTTTTAAATAAGATTAAATGATTAGTTTAATCCCCAGCCCGCATGCCCAGCGTGAGTACTATGGGCAATAAACCCTAAATAATAAAAAATACCATCTATGGCGCTCATTAGGGGAGGAATGTCCAGCGGTGGACTATAATTGGCTAATAATGATGATGATTAGTTTAATAAGTTATATTAATCACCTATGAATAAATACAGAACCTCCTTAGCAAGAGTTTATTTTGTTGTTTTCAATAATAATGCATAAAGTAGGCAGCTTCGGTTTGAAGATAAGATCTGACGGTATAACAAGAGAAGTCTCTGAATAGCCTGAACAAGCATTCTAAGATAAGCATCAGCTTTTGATTTCATTTGTATTGTAGACCATTGAATCGTGATACGAATCGTGTTACAGTTGGATTATTCTTTTGAAAATAATATACGTTTTTATATCAACAGGGTTTTAATTTTTCTTTAGAAAGGAATGAACATATAATAAATATAATTTATTAGAAATTTAAATGGCTTCCTACAAATGTTGTTACGCATAATATAATATTTATAAATATAATATATTATTTTCACCTTTCAAAGCGTAGACGCCGACCGAGACGTGTTGAAAATCGTATTTTATGAATAATGTAAAGATACGGGAAACGGCATTTGCCTGATTTTAAATTGCATCACACTGCCGCCTACCGTCTGTAAATATTTGAATTTGAATCTTGGTGCACCGACAAAAAGGTACTCTTTTTTATTAAAACCTTACGTCTATTTTTACAGGTATGACCGTAATGCAATATTTTGATGGCAAAAAAGAAGGAAGCCCGCGAGATTGACCGCCGCCGTAGCTGCAATAAAAAATATACGAAGCTACAATTCTTTTTGTAAAGAGAGATGTAGGTAACAGGTTAAACAAATGTAAATAAAACTACATAATTTTGTTTCCAAAAGCTATCAATATTCCAAAGATATTCTCAAATCACACACATACTCGTGAAGCGTTACTACATTTTTTCTGATTCGATTTAAGTTATCCAAACAATAAAGTCTACGTGTAGGAGGCGAGGCAATTTTGTTGGGTCCACAAAAGATATTCCTCCGGGAACGCGACAGAATGAACCCGCTAGGGCCGGCGGCGGCGGTCTATTCCGTCCCGGCCCGAACAAGTAGCCAATCGCTTCAATGATAAACTGCCTCATAACTTTCCTTTGGACACAATGAACCTTTGAGATGCTTTATTGGAAGAAATGATAAATATATAGTTTTGTACACAAGAAACACCTACACGACGGTGCGTGGTAGTTAGAGGACATTGTCGAAAGAGCTGCGAATTTGTTGAAGGTGCCAGAAGATCGGACAGAATGGCGTTATATATACAGGAAGAAGCCTATAGATTTCAGATTTCAATAATTTTATTTTTTAGGCTTACAAAATAAGCGCCTAGACAAGTTTAACATTTTAGACAAGTTAAATTTCATTCTTGATAAGATTTTGTTTTATGTACTTTTTAAATTTACGAATTTACGAAGCTCAGTTGCTTTAGATTAAAGCTTATTATAGAAGCGCACGCAATTGCCCATAGCAGTGGATGGTCACGGACTGATTAGATAGATAAAAACATTAAACCATTCCTTTTATAATTCACAAGAACTAACTGCACTAATAGGTTTATAATAATAATGTTGTTCATTTAAAATGTTATTCACAAACATGTTTGCTCAAGCTGTAGAATGTGCTCTGCACAAAGTAAATTACTAACAATACAATAATCTTGGTAGCTGTACTTCCTGTACAATTCATTTTTATTTTGTTAGTAAAATTCTCTCAAGCTTTCGCTTTGATTTGCTGAGGTGGATTTTACTTACTGCCAAGTGAAGTAAATAAAGTATTTTTTGCGCAACAAAGATTTTTTCCACTGTGTACAATGTCGACGAGAATAATCGTAACAAAGCACATATAATAAATGTAGATTAGTAGCCGTCGGGCTGGAAGTAGTAATGGCCTGGCGGTAACAAGTGGTCGCGTGTCGGCCAGCGGAACACCCGCGGATTAAACACTTACCCGCTCCTTTACACTGCGATACCATATTACTGCCAACTGTTTCCGAGATTAAACTCTCCTTTTATAATTTTCACACCCGACGTAACTTAGCTGTAGAAATCTTTTTAGCGAAGAAAACCGTTTGTTTGCGTAAGCCCGCGCTGACAAAACGCTGTAAAGGCATGCTATCTTGCTAGCTGAATAAACTTTGCTTTGATTGTTCCTTCTAACGGTGGCTACGTCTCAGCAGCTATGACGTAGCAAACAACTCCGCAATTCCGTAATCAAAGGAATACAAAGCTACTGAATATAAGGTTTCTGTTGTAATGTAACTCATTGTATTGTATGCACGCATCTCTAATTCCAGCTTAGCAAGGATTACCTAACATTCCATACAAGCTTACGTTCAATTCGTAGCGTTCTGGCGCGAATGTTTAATGGAATTTCGTAGTCTTGTGTTTAATCCAGATTAAAGAAAGTATAAATATGACCGGGTTTTCTCCCTACATGTTAGTTTTTTTTATAATTTAATCAATCGTTCTACATGTAATATGTAGCATCAACTTTTACTTTGATGTGTATTTATTTCTGGAACAAAAAATCATATATCGATTCATGGGATTTGAGAGAGGCGATGGAAATTTTTCAGCTATGGTGTCTCCATCAAAGCTATGCTGAGATGCGTACTGGGCACAATGGATCGGGGATGTGTGCTCGCTAAAGCTAAGATGTGTGGTAGTTAGAGCAGCTGCTTTGGCGGGCGTTGGATATTTATTGAGATGCACTAGCGAGGAACAGCTCACATCTCCGCTCATCTCTTCTCCGCTGTTTGTAATCTCCAACTCAAGAAATAGCTTCGATCTTCCTTTGTTTCATACAAATATGATCGCATCTCTACTCGGGAACCTCCAAATAGAATTTAACGAGAATACTCTTTAGTTTTCATAACTTGTAAACCTTAGGCAAGTAGAAGCTGCAGCGTTAGCAAACGATGCCATTATTCCCCTGCGTTATTCCAGGCTGAGACTCATAATGAGGAGATATTTCATTGCTCGCGGTTATTGTGTTTCTTACGAAAGTAATTCTTGTTTTCACAGAAGTAATTCATTTGGCGGCAAGCTCGTGTACGTTGTACATACAATCTTGTTACGTGCATGTTAAACTAAATCCCCAAGAGTTATGGGCACTTTTTGTAGAAAATTACTCGGCACGTGGATGCTTAAATGCAGAGAGTTCTTTTTATTTAAAAGAATAGTATATTGTTTCATAAACTGTATACATTTAGTTATCTGCATTGTTTTTGGCTGAAAAATGAACAGCATTGTCAGTGAAAGCTTTTCAAAAGTTCAATTCATTGTTATGCTTTTTATGGCATGGAAACCTTGACTAACACGAGAATGATGACTATAGTTCTGAAAAGTATAAAGAAAGAAAAAAATTATCCTAGGTTTAAATACTTTTTGTGCGTAGCAGAGGTTTAGGGCAAATATGGCCTAATGTATATGTAATGGCCTATAAGTATGTCGTGATTATCTTATCTCTATCTCAAAAAAAACTATCATCAGGTATCATTTATTAGTTATTATTACAAGGCGAACGTTTTTCCTCCAATTCCAGTAATCCGTCAAACAGTATTATCACGTCTGATCGAACTTCGTATCGAGTCGTATCAGGGGGTGTCACAATCTATTTCAAACGTAACTAAATTCGATCAAACTATGACATTCTATTTACCTTTTTCATATTTAGGATGGGTTTTAGTGGATAAAGGAGGGAAATCTAGTGACAGTTCAAAAAATAATCTCTCGTTTTGTTACGCTATTATACCGAACACTATGGATATGGCCTAAAGCCTATTTAGACAGCCTTTCTAAAACAAATAGTGAAGTGCCGTTAAAATTAAACTGACTGTAGTTTACCAAAGTTAAATCAAATAGAAAAATTGTGGAAAAACCTAACTAGACAAAGCATTGTTCGATTAAAACCTGCAACCCGCACAGTCTGCCGAAAATGCACCTTTAGCAACTTTCTGATACCACATAACAAGAGTCACAGGTAGAACCTGCGACTTCGTGTTATATCTGGATAAACAATGTTGTTCTCGATCTAATACTTGTTTGCAAACCTTTGCAAATGTAAAGTTTCAGCGGAAAAAGCCATAAATTTCAAAACGCACACATAGAAAAGTCTTACTTAGAGTAAAGTAAATTGGGCTTTGTATTATTAAAACCTTTCGTGCCTTTCTGTTGAAATACCTGATTTTAATTATAAATTAGAATAGTAACTTGTAACAAAAATAAACAACTACAACTAGTATAGACCCTCATATCTATTTCCTAAATATCTAAGCCGTCATTGGATGGCTGGTTGTCCAGAAATCTGGCGCATTACATAAAACTTTTTTCAAGTTTTAGATATTTGTGACCGCTTTCGAACATAATTTTCAACAATTCCTTTTCGATTATATTCAGCAGGGTGTCTAGTGTGAGATGAGTCGGTTTTGTACCGCAACAAAACAGATGATTGCATGATTCGGTGCTATTTGGGTGTCGTGTCGCGTTGAGTGCGCAATATAAGTTTTACTACCTATTCCGACCAGGAAAACACTATCACTTAGTCTCACTACGGTTGTCCCTGCATTCTCGCTTAAGCTGCTACGAAGTAGGTATTTACACAGTTCGCTTCTTAACCGTGGTTTTGTAATTACGTTTAGGTCTAATGGAGCTGCATTTTGATAGAAACAGCTTAACATTTTTGACTATCATGGTTAACACGAAAGTCATTAGTGACATACATTTTTTCATTAAATATTTTTACGTGTTAGTGTGTCATAGTCTGTAAAAATAATACTTACCTACTTTTTGAAATATGGTCAAATAACTACATAATTTTCATACGATGGGGGCTATTTCATTGAGAGCCATATCAATTCAAAAGGTATGGATTTCGACAATTCTTACCCTTATAATCTATATTTATTATATATATATATTATATCTATATTATGGATTTTTACCATGACATGTTTTGAGTTTTCTCACCCAAAATGCCATAACGCAATTTAATACGAAGATTTTTGTCACGGATCTTCACTAAAAAGTCCCAGCATTCGCATAAACATTCCCATTTTTCTAGTCTAGATTAAGCGGCAAAGTAAACAGCTTAGTCAATGGACAAGGTACAATAAACCTACTATCAAGATATATTTGTTTTTATTTTTATATTTATTTGTCCTACATAGAGGATTGGGGTGGCCTAAATACTGGATAAAGCTCGCAGAGGAGGTCTATACCCAGAGCGGTGGAACGATAGCAGTCTAAGAGACGATGATGTAGGTACTGTGTTTTTGTGGACCGCCTTGTTGTTAAAAGGAAAAAATATCTAATTAAAAAAATACTATTATTTTTATTTATAGTAATATTACTAAGAGATTAGAGCTAGACTAGATTAGCTAGCCTCTCAAGTCCCACTCTAAAGAATTTCCCAAAAATTTTGAGTTTATAAAACTTAATAGAGATTTGCTCGTTCTGATATTAAGTCAAGTACACGTTCACGGAGTCAACAGTCTCGGAAGAGGTTCCAGTCGTGTCAAGTCACAAAAATAAATCCCAATGTGCCGTTCCGTTATATCTATCTTTATGCCAAGTTCGATTAATTTTAGAAAACGACTGTGGTAATATCCAATCTTTTATGAGCTGAGGCCAGAATTAAACTGCAAAATCGGTGGCCTACCGAAATCGGTGGCCCATCTGAATTAGATCGTGACATAACTAAAATAACCTAAAAATCTATGAAAACACGATGATAAGCATAATCAATACTTGGAAACAGGTCTATCTGTCTGTACCCGCTATAGAATAACTGAAAAGTAATAAAAGATCCTATCAGCATGCCGGGGAAGGCGGGATTCTATTTTAGGCGCCATTCTGACTTCGAAGCGTGGAAATCTCTTTAACCCCCTTATTCGCCCGGTCCTTGGCCTCTCGAGGGTCTCATACAAATTTAAGCTCTGCGAAAAGGTTTCTTTATAAACAAATCGGTTCATACATAGAGCAGTTCCAAGTATCAAAGGTAGGTTTTAATATTGTTAACGACCATGGGTAGGTCTTTAGGTAATGTATCGCGTTTAATGGTCAAATATATTTGCATTTTTAATGCCTCACTAACCTTGTAACTTTACTTATGGCGTAAATGGATAGAGGTTGAAGATGTTTTTTTATGTCATGGTTAGATCAGATGTTGATAAGCAGTTTATAAGATAGATGTACGATGGTTTAGAGAAAAGCCATGTCTACGAAAATGTGAATACGGAGATGACGGCTGATAGAGAAGAGTGGAAGAAAAATGTATGTGGTACCTTAGAGAGGTTATTGTTTGTTCACTAAAAAGTCCCAGCATTCGCATAAACATTCCCATTTTTCTAGTCTAGATTAAGCGGCAAAGTAAACAGCTTAGTCAATGGACAAGGTACAATAAACCTACTATCAAGATATATTTGTTTTTATTTTTATATTTATTTGTCCTACATAGAGGATTGGGGTGGCCTAAATACTGGATAAAGCTCGCAGAGGAGGTCTATACCCAGAGCGGTGGAACCTCAAGACAAGAAAACGATGCTTCGAGGGTTAAGGATTACCGTTTGTATGTGGTACCACAGCGTCATAGGTGAAGGGTGTATGCATGTGTGCGGGTGTGAATGGGCGCGGGGCGGGCGGGGCGCGGAGGTATCGACGCGAGCGCCGCGCATGCGCCCTGCGGTCACCTGTTGCCGCGAGGCCGTGGAAAGATACGCTTTCAAATTAACACGGACACCTGATACCGAAATAAAAGCAAAGTTTCTACTTAGGTACACCAAGAATACTTGAAACAACCTCTACAGCAACAGAAACAGCTTCTCTGAAAGTTGAGAAAGTTGTTGAAATATCTTCAGGCGACGAACACAAGTTGGCTTGGTGTAATTATCCCGGGAATGGTATGTGAATGGTCCAGAAGTTTTATAGCCTAAGTTTTGAAGCCGGTGTTGTTTCTTTACTTATTGTGATGGAACGACTTATAATATTAGAGTTAAACTTTTAATTTTGTGATATCTACTGAACTCGTATAAACATTCAGGTTTACGCTATCAATTATATTCGTACGTAGATGAATGAGCCCATTGAGAAATTACTTACACCGATGAAGCCGTCTCTTACAATATAATTTTATTATTTTGTGTTTATTATTTTGTTATGTGTTTACAATTAATATAATAATGCATATAAAATAAAGGAACGAAGTGAAGAAGAATGAAGTGATTAATTTCTTTTATCACGAGTGGAAAGTACGACATTAAAACCTACATTAAAACCAAACTTAAATAAACCTATGTCAGTAGAGTCCTATGGGAAAATCATAGCCTAAAAAAATAGTTAAAACTGTACATGATAAACAAAAAATTTCACTGACTCACTAATTCATTTCTTCCAAAAAGCATTTACAATTATTACCATTTCTGTGAAGATCTAGAACCGCAGTCTGGTGGTTTCAAAGGCGGTTTCTGCTCTAATATAAGGGCTTTATCGCAGGCCTTAAGGCGCATACAGCACCTAAAATAGATTTTGGTGGCCACCAAGGGCAACTTCGTATCTCTTCCTAAACTAAATAGAATAAAACTATTACAGAGGCATTAAAAAAAAAGCTTATGATAGGTATCACAAACTGGACGATGGATTTTTGAAAATTCCTTTGTTAAACAGAATAATAACATAAAGTAGGTGGTGGCGCTAGTTTAGGTGCTGTATGCGCCTTAACCAACAAAATATGTACAGACTGAATGTGAAAGGTTTAACCACCAAAACTGAGGGTAGATTTGGGAGTGCTATTTATACTGTGGCATTAGCTGTTACCATTTACGTTGAGCTTGCCGACGCCCCGTGATTTCCTTAAAGGCTTGTAAAAACATGATATAGTCGATTTGTAAAAGCCGACAACGTGAAATGTATAAATGATAAGCTTAAAAGGGGAAGTAAGATGATATCTCTTTTTCCAAAGAACGTGAAATCACAATGAACGTAAGTTTTTTATTTATTGAAGGCGAAAGACAGAAATAGAATCAATGTAAAGAAAAGTAAGAAAACTTGAAGGAAATTCTTGGTTGGGCTTTAATACTCATAAGTGTTTTACTGAGAAGTTATATCATGTTATGTTTTATCTATACAGGGTGTCCCGTAACTCAACGTCAACCCGAAAACGGCGGACAGGTGGGTTCATGACGATTCAGAATAACTATAAAATCATGGGTCTATCTTCAATGGTTTCAGAGTTATAGGCTTTTTACTGAAAATCATAAATTCTCTGCCCGGCGTCAAACTTTTCTATGCTGTGAATACAGATGTCAATATTTTCTACGTTTTATTTTTGTATTACAAACTCAAATAACACAGTCTTATAATGAATTGCAAAATTTAAACATATTGAGTAAAGTTTTTGAAAAAAAAGACTGTTTTGTTCGGTTATTGCATCTTAGATTTTCAATCGGGAAACTTTGACTCGTCATACTGAAAAAAAAAATTCACCACGATAGGCTGGCATGTTCTATGGAAAGTTGGCGCAGTTATCCTAGATTTCAAAATGGTATCATACGTCACACTTTTCGTCTTTAAATAATAGTAAAATATTGATTTTCTGAAATAAGACCTAAATTCAAAACAGTTTCACAAGGGTAGATTGGATAGTAGGTGCTTCAATATTTGACCTTTTTTAAGTCTTTGCAAACTATTTGCCACAGTTCTTTGTATAAAAATACCTCGTTGGGCTTGATTATTATTTGAAAAATTAAAATAATAATCAATCCTGACTTTCTTTTGTCTACATGAATGTTTTGCAATCTAAAATTTAAAAATCTGTTATTTGTGTTTTGCGATACCTGGTAATCTGAATTATGTCTACTCGGCGGCCGGATATGCAAACATGCATCTCATTTACGCGTAATGTGGATATAACGCTAGCGCCCGAGCCAGGCGTTATGCGTGATTACCCATCATAGAATTAATTTTTGCAGAACATTGTTCGCAAAAACAAGTTTTTTGAGGGTAATCACGAGGTAGTAAACTTTTTACTTGATTCACGTGATAGGGTTGGTATTTGTTGACAATTTTTGATACTCCCGTATTTTCTTCAATTGCACGAACTGAGGTAGGTACCTACCGTTTTTCTTGAACTGCAGTTAAAACTACGTCATCGTTGTCTCCTAGGAGTCACGAACACCAGTTAGTTGTCCCTCTGAATATGCCCATTGCACATTAACGAAAATGCGGTGATCCGGATAAAGTTCGGCATTCGGGAACTTTTCCCGATAACGCCTGGCTGCAGCGTTATATTCTTTTTGCTTGCATATTCTGCCGCCGAGTAGACACCGAGTAGACATTAAGTATAATTTGGATTACCAGGAAACACAAATCACAGATTTTTAGTTTCAGCTGACGAGATTGCAAATCATTCAAGGTTTCAAGGAATTTCAAGGTAGCCGAAAGAAAGCCAGGATTAATTATTATTTTAATTTTTCAAATAATAATCAAGCCGAAGATGGCATTTTTATACAAAGAACTGTAGCAAATAGTTTGCAAAGACTTAAAAAAAGGTCAAATATTGAAGTACCTACTATCCATCTACCCTTGTGTGTGAAAATGTTCCTTGTGAAACTGTTTTGAATTTGGGTCTTATTTCAGAAAATCAATATTTTACTATTATTTAAAGACGAAAAGTGTGACGTATGATACCATTTTGAAATCTAGGATAACTGCGCCAACTTTCCACAGAACATGCCAGCCTGTCGTGTTGAATTTTTTTTTCAGTATGTCAAGTCAAAGTTTCCCGATTGAAAATCATTAATGCAATAACCAAACCAAACAGTCTTTTTTTTTCAAAAACTTTACTCAATATGTTTAAATTTTGCAATTCATTATAAGACTGTGTTATTTGAGATTGTAATATAAAAATAAAATTTAGAAAATATTGACATCTGTAGTCACAGCATAGAAAAGTTTGACGCCGGGTAGAGAATTTATGATTTTCAGTAAAAAGCCTATAACTCTGAAACCATTGAAGATAGACCCATGATTTTATAGTTGTTTTGGGTCGTCATGAACCCACCTGTCCGGCGTTTTCGGGTTGACGTTGAGTTACGGGACACCCTGTATATGTATGTACATATATCATTTTATTTAAATTTTCATACATAGCTATTTCATAGCTTAAAGGTATTCCGTATTCATAAGGTTAATCAAAGTTCAAAGACTAATGTCGTTTTCGTATAGTTTTGACCCATAATGGCCATTATGGGCAATTTTTTATTAAATGGAGACCGTGCCGGTCCTCATTTTCAATGTTATTGGATTTTCCTACGGTTATTTCTAGAGCATCGCTGCGGCTACGTGAGGAATACTGATACAAAGTAGACCAACATTTGTATTTGCAATGTACTATGTTACGAGCATAAACAACTACTAAAAACTTAATAATACTTCTTCAATATGGGATATATTTAAGAAGTATTATTAAGTTTTTCCAATCCAATAATTTAACGAGGTGGTTGTAGACCATTGTTTGGTTTTCAATATTCGAAAAATGTATTTGAAAAAAGCTACAAAACTTTTTAACTTTCGTGTTCTACGTATTTAATGAAATATTTATCTGATGGCATACGTATTTAGGGCTTCTACAATTATTATTATAAATGAACAAAGATATAAACATTGGTATATCATTTAATGATTTATATCTTGTTTATATCTTATCATTAAATGATATTCTCTATTCATTAAATGATAAATATTTAACACCTGTGATAAGAATTGAAGATGGTAAATGAAATGCAACAGGCATTTGTTTATAACTTTTCTTTAAGTGAGGTTTTAGTTCTTATTAGTAACTCGCTAAACGTGTACACATAAAAAAGTCGAAAAATTTCTTCACCGTTTTTTATACAAGGCTAAGTATGAAATGTAGTTAGCCACATTCATTAAGTGGTTATGAAAATGATGTTGTCACATAGGGCGCGTCCTTTTAGCAAATTAATATTTTACGACAGATTTTATCCAGCTTTCTTCGAAATTGTGGCTTATAACGACATAAACGTTTAATTAAATTATTACTTTTGAGGTTTACAAATAATTTTAAAAGCTAAGTAATAAGTTAAAAGGTTTGCTTTGAAGTTAAAATGAAGCGGGTTATTCGTTTAAAAGTCTCGTTCATCGATCAATTTGCAAGTGACGTCTCAGGTGTGTCGAACTCTGAATATGTACACGATGTTCGAACTGGAGTTCTGATGATCGTGGAAACAGAGTCAAATTGATAGATAGCGTTTATTGGATAGAAATTATGTCATTTTTATGGTTTGTCGAGACACTAGAGTTATTAAATACGATCCAAAAACACGCTTAAAGTCTATGACAGTTACGCTATAGGCACAGCGATGGGTGACAGCGCTGCGCCTGAGCTAGCTATTGGATGCTCTTTTTTTTTTGCAATGTATTATTTTATTGGACAGAAATATGAAACTTACAATTAAATATTACCATTATATAATTAAAATGTTTTCCATTATATAATTAGCATTAAAATAATTTGGCATAAAGTACGTTTCATGCAAATCTTTTGATTGATGATATTTAAGTTCAGTTATCGTCTTTTTAATAGCAAGGAAAATCAAAAATATAAAACTACATAAATAAGACCTAGTAGGTATTTACAATTGAGCTAACTGCAGACTGTTGCAAACAAGCTATAGGTAGCACAACTGATCCATATCAATACCAGTTGGAAGTGTATGCAAGATGCTGGCTGCATTGACCTGCTGCATGGCGATACTGATTCGTCTTTTTATATTTGCAGAATTATTAAACTATCTCTTAAGTTGACCTGAGGTTGAATTACTATTGCTGAAATTGTTTTATGGGGTGGTAAATATACAAAATATTGGTATGACCAATAGGTCATAACAGTATTTTAAATACCGACTAGGTACGTGTAGAAAGTACACTTTGAGAATAGCTGTTTATTATTACTACTGTTTGCGTAGCAAACTATACATCGTAGAAGTATGCCTCTACGCCGTAGCACCCACCGCTTTACCATTTATACGATACGTCATAGCAGTGCGTGTTGATGTTTTCTTTTGGAATCAGGTCATGTCCAAGTGTGCACTGTCTATCAGGGTCTATTCCGTTTTAATTTTATAGATCTAAAGTAAAAGGGTCCTCGTTTCAGTTTGGTCGAACTATTTTATACCGGTTCGTTAATCTCTAGAAAATGTCAATTTACGCGTACGTTATTTACGGTAAAGTAAAGTTTATTTCCTTCGGCAAAAGCTGAAGAATTTCAAAATGCTATTAGTATTATTTTAATATAATTTACATTGATCATCCTTAATGATATATTTCAAAATTCTATTAATATTATTTTATAAATGTAATTTACTTTCATCAGCAAATAAAACATTGTTTAATTTATTTATTTCATAAACCTTATACCTACATACCGCTGTAAGTTATAGTTATGGTAATATCTAGTTAGATTTCCACAAATGGATAAAAATACGCCTACATAAAAGGACGATACGACTCACTTTTTATAGTCTTCGTAAAGACACATTCGTCTTACTCAATAGTAATTTATAGGATAGAAATGTGCCCACGCATTTCAAGGGCTATAATATTTAATGCAATGGAAGTGCTACTTCGCACTCTACAACTTTTAGCTTTTAGCGCATTGCTCATCATAACAGCTAATGTAACATAAAAGCGAGACGCTTGGTACTCAAATATTCAGGTACTTTGGTAAGTTTTGTCTAGTCTAGAGCTAAGTTTTAACAGTATTACTATATAATTTTGGTTGCATGGAAGAAATCGTTTTAGCGATTGGCCGCTAATTCTTTTACCTTGTAGTGACATCATCAACATCATGTTTTAGTTAAGTTTTTCAAAATAAATTGTTATCTTGATAGAGCGTATATTATATTAGGTCCTTACATATGAAATTGGCGTTTTTCGTACTGGCCACTTTAATCACAAATTTCTCCTCTTTGGAAGCGGATCCATCGCAAACCACGTCCGAGTTAGCTGCAGGCTGCGGTGTTAGTGATAAAACTGTTTTAATTCACTTGAAGCAAATTGGGAAGATTAAAAAGCTTGAAAGGTGGGTACCTCACGAATTGACTGAAGCAAACCGGCAAACGCGCGTCGACTGCTGCGTTACATTACTAAACCGGCACAATAATGAAGGTATTTTAAACCGAATCATTACCTGTGATGAAAAATGGGTTCTTTACGATAATCGGAAGCGCTCAGCGCAATGGTTGGATCCTGGCCAGCCAGCCAAATCCTGCCCCAAGCGAAAATTAACCCCAAAAAAGTTACTTGTAAGCGTTTGGTGGACTAGTGCCGGTATTGTTCATTACAGTTTTCTCAAATCTGGCCAGACTATTACGGCTGATGTCTATTGTCAGCAATTGCAAACCATGATGGAAAAGCTAGCGGCTAAACAACCTAGGCTGGTCAATCGCTCCACGCCACTGCTGCTTCACGACAACGCTAGACCACACACTGCGCAACAGACGGCTACTAAATTAGAAGAGCTTCAATTGGAAAGTCTAAGACATCCTCCGTACTCCCCGGACCTTGCTCCAACAGATTACCATTTTTTTCGAAATTTGGATAACTTCTTGCAAGGGAAAAAATTCAACTCCGATGGGGCAGTCCAAATCGCCTTCAAAGATTTTATTGATTCCCGTCCGACTGGTTTTTTTAGTAAAGGGATCAATGAACTACCTATAAGATGGCAAAAGTGCATAGAAAATAATGGTTCATACTTTGATTAATTAAATATATTATATTAAAAAATATTCGACTTTTTGTTCCTCCCATACAAAACGCCAATTTCATATGTAAGGACCTAATATAAATTATATTATTGTATCAGCATAGTTGGAAGTATTTATTTTGAAGCCAGGCAGTACATAGTTATATAGGTAAGAGGTTAAGAGATACAATAAGGATTTTCTTAGACCAGTAAAGTCTCCACTATAAACATTTTTCACTTAAAAACTAGTGAACACGCCACGACAGTCTGAACAGACTAGTTCTAAACGCCTACGCTATGCATATTTAGTTTAATGTGATTATATTGTTTGCAAATAAAATACCATAATACATATACGGATTTTGTACGGAAGTTCTTAGAATTTTATAAGTAAACCACAACTGTACATGCTTATAAACTATGCCCCAACTAAGCACAAAAACAATCTCTTGGGTTTGGAAATATTTATTGAACTTCTTTCCAGAATCTTGGACAAACAAGTCTAACAATGAGCAAATGATAAACAATGAACAAAATATAAACAGAACTAGTATTTAAAATTGAAACAGTTGAGCTAACTGCAGACTCTTGCAAACAACCTAGAGGTAGCTCAATGTATTTGCCTACAGTGGTGTAGAGAAAATTAATGCGCTGGGTCAGAAAATTTTTAGTCACTCACTATTATCAAATTGATATAAATATGACATAAAAATGTGAATAATTGATTTTGTCACACTGAGGTTTCAGCGCAGCTTTAGAATCAGGTGAATGGCATAGCGTAGGCGTTTAAAGCTAGCCTGAACGCGTGTGACTTTTAACCTTTCCTATAAAAGGTCATTTGCATTGTATTTTTACACTCAAACAAATGAAGGGCTTCTTATCAGCACACATTAGTCCACTGCCATGCATTCCCTAAACTATATGAGCATAGATACACACATTAGATCATTACAAACCCTTAGCACATCGTGGCTAAGGGTTTGTAATAATCACCGACAAGATTGGTGATCATGATCACAGTAATGTTTCGAAAAATACGCAGGAAGAAATTGCTGGTCTGAAAGTTTCTTTAAGTTGGCTCTTAAGATCTATGACGGAGCTAGATAGGTCGACTACGTCGCTTTTGCCACGGCCAAAATAAAAAGCTCCATAGATAGATAAACTCTTATTTGCAACTTCAGATTCCCGCATAGAAAATACAACAATTATAAAGTATATTAGTAAAATAAGCAAAAACAAAATACAGCTAACTACATTTAGGATATACTTGGATATTTTACGTAGATTTTGAACATTCAGTATGTCAAAAAGACCTTGGCTCAACGTGATAGAAGCAAAATCGCTGATTTTCAGCCATGACATATTGAGAGCAAGTAGAACGATTTTCAACTCAATGTAGCTACTAAATCTAATTTTTTCTAGAATTTATAAAATCTACTTTAATGTGGCGTTTCCTATCTCATGCGTATGATAAGTATTATGGTTACAGAGTGCTAAGTGATAACACGCACACTTTTCTGTACAAATTCTTTGTAAATGAAAAAGTTCATCATGTACCGAGAATATAATTACATTAAGGGCCTTCTTTCACTATTGTTAATCCATTTTTTTTAACCAATAATTATTAAAAAGAGGAAATATTTGTTTCTTTGAATAGAATAACCTCCGAAACAACAGGACCCATTTGAAAATTTCTTTCACTATTAGAATTCTAAATTTTCCCTTATGAACATAGGCTATATGTTCTATAATATTAAAAAAAAATTAGGGATATCAATTTAATTTTTTGTTAAATACTCGCGCGAAATTGGGGCAGAGCGCTAGTTTCCAATAAAAAAAAGCGTTTACACAGATAAGACAGCGGCGTGGAATCGGAAAAAACTGTATTTGGAACACTTTGTGACGTCACACGGTTTGGACAAGGTGGCTCTTACTTAATTGAGAATAATGACCCAATAAGACTAGCGGAACCAACAAATAAAATCTTAGAAACCAAACAAAGTAAGAACGCAAAGACACATGTCATACAATTTCCACACCAAACTATACGAGAGACGAGATTTTTGCGAAGGGTTGAAGTGAAAGGGCCTTTTCATTTATAACGAAAGACATCTTATACGTGCATAGATAACAAAGATAAGGGTTCCTTTCTACCAAAAAGGTCATAAGGGTACAAACTTTACCTTTTCTACGATAATTCGCGCGAGATTAGTAGGGACGAATCCATGTCAAATTAAATATTTGGCGTCACAATTGTCTTGATGTTGTCGCTTCATGCCAATGTGCTAAGCCGCTCACCGAATTGAGCCTTATTGTTTATTTGTATCCTCTAAAAGTAGCGTGAACAAAGCTGGGTACATGTTCCATTTTTTTATGAACGGAAAATAAACTTCGCGAATTCCAGGAACACCATTGCCAATTTAGTTAAAGGGTGATAGCGAACATACCTACAATTAACTTTTAATAACTTCAGAATTATGGTGGTAGTATTTTTTTACAATTAAGTAAACTGTAGAATAATTGTGAAGTTTATTCCGGAAATTTATTGTTATTTCTCGTTACTTGATTGGTAAATTTTATAAAGCTCTCCAATCTCTGTCTCTGACGTTTAACACTACCTACATACATTATTGTATTATTGGTTCTTATAAAAGGGCCACAGCAATAACAACTCTTTAAATTTTTTAATGAAATAGTATCTAAAGTTCTGTGATAGATATACAAACAGAAAACAAAGCCTTACTCATATGTAAAACCAGACCCTATACCAAGAAAGTTGTTTGAAGTGAAGTTGGCACCCTTTGGATACGGGACCTTAAAACCCTACATAATCTTCTCCGAACGCAAAATTTATTTTGTGAATTTGTTTATTATATATATTATTATATATAGATAATATTCAGTAACTTGGTACCCTCTGCTGGGCAAATGTCTGAAAGGGATGAAAAACAGTATGTATACAGGGTTATGAGTAGATGATGGCGACTTGGGTAGATCAAGATGATTAGATTAGAACTAACAACTTTTGTTCTATGACTTTTGCCAAAACGTAATACAGTACAACCCCTTTCAGTAACGCAAACTCTGTCTTTGCGAGATACTGACTTACAAGCGCCGCCGCGTGCCTCGTCATGTAAAGACTTAATCTGTTACTGGCTTGTGCTGCGTTCGTATCATGGATTTAATCTGTGACCGGGCTACTAAGAGCTAAGAAAATCAGAACTGTAAATTTCAATTATAAGTCACAATTATTTTTTGAACGGAAAAAAATAATTGAATTAGACATAGTCAAAAAAAAAAAGTCGTTCGTCTTGATCTACCCAAGTTGCCTTCAAAAGATCATCTACCTTTAATATTTCTCTCTCATTTCACCCTTTGGCTTTGCAGACGTTGTTTTTATATGAAAACGTTCAAAGGCTTCTTCTTTTCCATGGGAACTGATTATTGGGACTACAATTACGAGTAGCTTATGTTTTATTCCAAGAAACCTAAATCTGTGCAATTTTCGGTCCGATCCTCTCAGTTGACATTCATCCAGAGTTTCGCATTTATACCTAATATTAATCTGATTATAAATTTATTGCCGACGGGTGAGCAGAAAGCTTTGTAATTAAAAACCTTTTATTTTCTAAAGTCGTTTCTCATAAAAATCCAATCATGTCCAACTTTTAATTAGTGGGAAATAATGATTTTAAATCAGGAGAGAGCAATTGGTTTTTTTTATTAAATTACCTCTAGATGTTGTTCACGGTGAGAACTGATCTTTTCCAGAACAATAAATTATCTTGCCAGTAGGAGAAACGCACAGAGTTTTTAATTTTCTAATCTTATTTTTTTTTTAAATAAAGCTCTTAATAAAGTACATAATTTCTTACAAGGTGAAATATGAAATTCACCAATAACAAAGTCCTTACATTTTCAAAACTAAAAAATAACGGCAACTAATAAGTATCGGTGTCTGGTATGATGATGATTGTTTTTTTAAATTAAATATTAATAAATTAATAATGTTTTGTACGAGCTTGTGTTATGGGTACTAGAAGACTGGTATATTACGTACACCGAAAACAAATTGTTTATTTAACTCAACCAAAGCATTTACAGTCAAGGAGCACGGATAAAGTCTCAGCATGAAGGTTTCAGCCTGTACAACGAGCACTGCACACAATGCAGGAAAATATCACTTTCGAGTTCAACAGAAGATGTGAAAATCAAATAAATGTAAGACAAAGCCGCGCCGTATTTTAAAAAGCACTTGAAATACCTGAAAGTGTGAGGGCACAGACTGAATCACTTTCAGCCACTCCACTGCCACAAAGCCTTTGTTGGAGCGGTTGACTCAGCACCCACTGGACGAGCTTTACGTAGACAGGTTCACTCCGTGCCGAGAATTTTAAATTAAATTCCTATTATCTCACCTCAAATTCGTTTATTTCTGTGCGCTGCCAATCTTCGTTTTGTATCTTTTGATGAGCAAGGTTTACATAATTTTAAAATATTTGGTTTAATTCCCACGGTGTATTCAATGTACAGGGAAGTCCAATAAGGTGTAATAAGCTTTTGAAATATTTTAAATCAAGATTGCGATACCTTTTTATACTCTTACATTTTATATTAAACTACGTCTGACGTATCTTTCAGTAAATTGGACAGAATCTAAGGACTGATAGTATCACATGAACTGACATAATATGTTAGCCAAACATGGTCTATTACCAACGATGAAGTATGTCTGAGAAATAGAGTTACAAGATTATCAAACCAATAAAGTAACTCTTCGTTATGAGACAAAATAAATCTACACGATTTTATACAAAAAACTAGCGGCCCACCCCGGTTTCGCATGGGTATTTTACATAAATTTAAATTTTCATGTTTTCCTAACTTTTTAATAAATTCATAGCATCATCAGTAAATCATCAACATTCCATATTTCAGCTGGAAAATGTAGGATTCTAATGGTGAAATAATTTCTCAAATCTGTCCAGTGGTTTCGGAGCCTATTCAATTCATACAAACAATCAAATATTTCCTCTCTATAATAAAAAGAAGAATATAGTTAAGATATAGATAAGGACACTGAAATGTACTTACATGGGCCCGACATCACAATAGGATGGACGATGTAATGTGGACAAAAAGGTGATAGAGTGGATACCATGAACAAAAGGAGTAGAGTACAATCACGGAAACGTTTAACCGGCTCATTTAGAACAAAAGTGGACCAGAATGGATACGATAAGCCAGAATTACCTTTCTCTGAGCTCTGGCTTATCGTATAGAGTATGGAATGATATGGTCAGGCCTACACCGAATCGGCGATTTGTTTTTATGGGATATTTTTGACACATTGTAAAAAACAGCTACCTGTATATTCATCGAACAATGTATAATATTACTAATGTATAATAATGCTTTTTATTATTTATTTTATTAGACTCGTATCACAACGAATCGTTCCACAGCGTCACCAATCAAAAAAAAAATATAGCCGCAAGTTATTAGATCTAAACATTTTAACAAACTTCCATTGTGTCATTCATAACACTCATAAATGTGAGCAATAAATAACGTGATACTTCTTTAGCTACATAAAAACTGTAAATGAATTCTTTTTAGTTATCTATAATTATTTGTATTTATATTTATATCTTATATCTGTTAGCTATATCCTAGTTTCTTTACAACAAACTTTTTTACCGCTACGGTAAAAATCCGGCAAATCCCCGTGGCATAGAGAGGGTGGATAATAACTTTTGATATTTAACAGCTAATGGTATTCTGTTAACAGGTAAAGCTTTGCCGACTGTCGGAAGTGGCTAATGGTATATTGGACCTGTTGCCGTGACTGATGGAGACCAGCCCTTGGCATTTCGCATCCGGTCAGGCACAAGCACGCCTATACCAAGAGAATTCTACTCAAGTTAAGATACACAGGAACTAGCTTTTTAGGGCATTTCGTTAGCACATAGTGGCGAACAACATGTGTTGCTGAACCGCTTCAAGCCCTTGCAAAATCATTCTTTGTTGAATGAACTATTTAGTTTTACCAACAGCGAAAAAACTCTTAAGTTCTCATCTTACAATTTCTACAAATAAGTCACTAACTCACACTATAACTAACATCACTAAACCAAACCTCAAATAACAATTTTAGGCTAGGAAATAAAAAGTATGATCTAAATGATATACATATAAAATAATATATAAATAATAAAGTATTGGATACAATACTTTATTATATATAAAATAATAAGTGTACAAAGATCTTACAAAACCACTCATAGAGACCACAGATGATCGAATGCTGGCTTTTATTCGGAGATCGAGTTAGCATACCATTGCTATTCAACGTGGCAATACAAGAAGAAGAATGCCCAGAATACTGTAAATTCTGGGCCTTCTGCCTTCTAGTGGCTTAGATTTTTAGTAAATATGTTAAAGTTGTGTTAGTTGCAATTTATTCTGTTATAGTTATTTGGTTTGTTTTTTTATCATCATCATCATCATCATCAGCCTATGTTAGTCCACTGTTGGACATAGGCCTCCCCTAATGAGCGCCATAGCGCCCTGTCTTCGGCTTGTCGCATCCAGCATCTGCCAGCAGTCTTTCGCAGATCGTCATCCCACCTGGCCGGAGGGCGTCCTACACTACGTTTACCGAGTCGCGGTCTCCACTCAAGAACACGTTTACCCCAGCGGTTATCGGTTCTTCGCGATATATGGCCGGCCCACTGCCACTTCAGTTTGCTAATTCTCTGAGCTATGTCGATGACTTTAGTTCTCTGTCGGATGTATTCGTTACGAATTCTATCCTTCAGAGAAACTCCGAGCATAGCTCTTTCCATAGCTCGCTGAGCGACTTTGAACTGGTGGACCAACCCTATCGTGAGTGTCCACGTCTCAGCTCCGTAGGTCATAACTGGTAGGACGCACTGATTAAAAACTTTCGTTTTCAAACATTGCGGTATGGATGACGAGAAGACTCGACGTAGTTTTCCGAACGCTGCCCAGCCTAGCTGGATCCTCCTCTTGGCTTCCTTCTCGAAATTGTTTTTACCCAACTGCAAAATCTGCCCGAGGTAAGTGTACTCAGAAACAATTTCGAGGAGGTGGCCATGTACGATCACCGGTCTTGGATCAATGTGGCCATTGATCATGATTTTGGTTTTATCCAAATTCATGCCAAGACCGATACATCGGGAGGCTGAAGCTAGACTGTCCAGCATCCGGTTCAGCTCCTCTAGCGACTCCGCCATTAAAACTATGTCATCAGCGAATCGCAGGTGTGAGATGTAGTCGCCGTTTATGTTGATGCCCTTGTCTTTCCAGTCCAGCGTCTTAAACATGTCTTCCAACGCGCTCGTGAACAGTTTCGGGGATATGACATCCCCCTGCCTCACTCCTCTGCGCAGTTGGATTGGTTTAGTCTGTTGGTCCTGTACTCGGACACTCATAGTGGCGGCTTCGTAAAGACATCTCAGCACCTCGATATAACGATAGTCTACTTGGCATCGCTGTAAGGATTGTAGAACAGCCCAGGTTTCAACGGAGTCAAAGGCCTTCTCATAGTCCACAAAAGCCAGACACAGGGGCTGATTATACTCTTCGGACTTCTGTATAATCTGCCTCACTGTGTGAATGTGGTCTATGGTACCATATCCTCCGCGAAACCCAGCCTGCTCCGGTGGCTGAAACTCGTCGAGTCTCCTGGCGAGACGGTTCGATATAACTCGTGAGAAAAGCTTATAGACGTGACTTAGGAGCGAGATGGGTCTATAATTTTTAAGAAGGGTTTTATCTCCCTTCTTAAAAAAGAGCACCACCAAACTCCCACTCCACGCCTTTGGAGTTCTCCCACTGTGAAGGACGGCGTTGAAGAGGCTCTGTAACTCCTGTATAACAGGGTATCCTCCAGCTTTCAAAAGCTCTGATGTAATTCCGTCCTCACCGGGGGCTTTTCCATTTTTAAGCTGCCTTAGAGCTAACACGATCTCGTCTTGACTGATGTCTGGCAGTTCGTCGGTATAGTGGCGTATCAAGGTGGCTCTAGAATCGTGGCCGTCTCGTTGGGAACGGGGAGCATGAGCAGCGTATAAACGGCCATAAAAGTCCTCTATCTCGGCCGATATCTCCGGCTTCGACAATACGGTCCTTCCGTCGTGCGTTTTAAGCTTCGTCAGGTGGCTCCTGCCAAGCTGCTGAGTGAATACTTTGGACCCTCGGTTTCGCTCTATCGCCTCTGCAATGAGGCGTGTATTGGAGCTCCGAAGGTCGCGCCGTACCATCTTCGCAATTCGCTTGTTCAGGTCTGACCTTTCCGACGAAGTCGCTTGGGTGGTTTCCCGTCTTTTTGTCATCAGCCCAAGAGTCTCATCCGAGAGTTTGGACTTCTTACCAGTACGCTGCTTTTTGCAAAACTTGATGCCCTCGTCCCTCAAAGTTTCGACCAGATTGTGTAGGGTCTCGTCAGCGTCATCAGTGGGTTCCAAGGCAGCGAATCTATCCCCGAGAAGCTGCTGAAACTTCTCGGTGCCCGCCATGATTCTGATTGGGTTCGGTCGGAGCGTGGACTTCATCAGACGGTTCCTTTCAAGCTTCAGATTGATATTCAGAGAGCCTCGAAGGAGTCGGTGATCAGATCCGGTATTGACCCTGTTGATCACTGAGACATCTCTGAATATATGCTTGCTATCCGTCATGATGAAGTCGATCTCATTTTTTGTCACAGAATCGGGACTCCGCCATGTCCACTTCCTTTGGGGCTGTTTCTTAAAGAAAGAGTTCATTAAGAACAGCCCCTCTTTCTCAAGGAAGTTGACAAGCATTTGTCCCCTGTGATTTCGAACACCAAAACCATGCGGGCCTATCCGGGATTCGTTGCCAGTCTGGGTTCCCACCTTGCCGTTAAAGTCCCCCATAACAACGTTGAAGTGAGCCTTGGTGGTGTGATGTAAGGCTTTGGATATGTCTTCGTACATATCCTCCACTTCATCATCCGAGTGTGCCGAGGTCGGTGCGTAGACCTGAATGACCTTCAAGCTGTAGCGCTTAGACAGCCGAAGGATCAGGTACGCTACCCTGGTCGACACACTGGAGATTTCTTCGACGTTGTTAGAGAGGGCCCTATTGACGAGGAAACCTACGCCACCCTGGGATGTTTTATCACCCTCGCGAAAGTAGAGAAGATGGCCTGAGTCTAAGGTTACAGTGTCCTCCCCCTCTCTACGGACTTCACATAACCCTAGAACATGCCATTTAATGTTCTCTAGCTCCACTTCCAACTGCGCTAGATGGTGATCAAGCCTCAGAGTGCGTCCGTTAAACGTTGCCAGGGTCAGTTTGTGTGGGGTGTGGTAGCCTAATGTAGCCCGGAGATTCCTAGCACCCCCTGCCCCGCCGTTACCGTGGCCGCTACCATGGCCAGGAATAGCGAGGCGGCCGGGAACTGGGGGCCATTTTGTGGCGGTTCTTATCATTGGGGGATATTGCCCATAATCCCCACGCTGGGCATGCGGGTTGGGGATCGCAGTTCAGTGGAGTAGTTCTGCAGAGGGCGCTGCTGCCCGCCCCCCGGTGTGTGTTTCCCTTAGTCGCCTCTTACGACACCCACGGGAAGAGTTGGGGTGGTGAAATTCTATGGCCGGCACCACACCACGGTTTTTTTATCAAATAAGTTTATTTCCCGGAAAGAACCTTACTAAACAATTCTTACTTACTAAATAATTCTAAGTTAAGGAAGAAGTTAGTGTTATTCTTATATTGTGTAATACTTTGAACCAAAAACTTTCAAAGGTCGAATAACTTGACTCCTTAAGTTATCACTTGTTTATGGGGCAAGGACTCATTCCTTCGGTTCTATATTAAGTTCCCTAATTACTTGCTAACTTATACCATTACTAAATAGCTAAGACACTAACATTAATTGAAAAGTTGAATGCAGTCTTAAAAAGTATAAGAATAATTTTTATTTTCTAATTTACAGTTAAATGATAATGGAAAAGTTGTTTACAATACATACTAGATATATTTTGTTAAACTTACGCTTAACACTATTTTAGTTTTATTAAACGTCAGGAAATAATCGCGATAAATACCCGGTAAAATACAACTAATAATAATGTATGGGAAAGTTGGCTTTACATCCACGATTGCAAAAATATTATCACGAATATTCTTGTACTTTGTAAGTAACTTTAGTTTAGCAACTTTAAAGTTTTTATAACTAGAAATTGTTGCCAGAATTCCAAAATTAAAAGAGAATGTATGGTGGTTACGATTAATCAACCGCTACAATATAGAATACTCTACCCTATACATGTATTATCAGTAACCATATCAGTTAAAATAGGTACCGACTAATACTTTAGCTAGGCTGTATCATACGTTCTCATTATTCAGATGCTTGTAATAAAGTTGTGTTTTTATTATCACGTCATGAAAAACAAAGCTATTTGCAAAAGTTTGTTCGCAGCGAATGAATAAGCCGGATTATCTTCACATAAAGTTATTATTTTATGAAAATGGAAAATTATGTTATGTGGTTTACTTAATAAACATTACTTTGGAACTTTTTTATTGTTATGCGTGAGATGAAATAATCTAATAACTCTAGTAATTCATGATACCTTTTTAGGGTTCTGTACTTGAAAGGCGAGAACGGTATTCTATTACTAAAATACCGCTGTCAGCCCGTCTGTCCGTTCGTCAAAGGGAAGTATGTATCTCATTAAACGTAAAACGTATATAATTGAAACTATTACAGTATATGTATTTATTTTGCCGCTACAAACACAATACAAATAAAATATTAAAATTCAAATATGCAATTTATTTGGCTATTTTTAAGGCTGTATTTAAAAGAAATATTTTAAGATATTGCGCACAGCCTGTCTATACTAAGCACTCAGGGGCTATCACAAGATTTGTTGACTGTAATGATTATTAATTATGTTCAATCAGAGAATAATTTTTTTATTTTATTTTATGATTCCCAAGAGAAAATAAGAGAAAATCATTTCTTCAGAGAGTCTTAAACTTCGCCAAGAATTAAATAATGCGGAGCGTATTACTTTTGGAAATTACTGAGGATTATTATTATTAGATCAGAAAAATCCAGCTAGAATATTGGTAGGGCGGGCTTCCACGTACCAAGGTCTACTTGAGCTTTCACGCTGAGTTTCTCATGAATTGAGGTATTTTAAGGCTTACTGAGACCTATATTGGCTATTTTTAGTAGTTTCTCCGTCCGACACTCGACTTCTCCTTAAACTTAACTTAGTCTCCGTCCGACACGCGACTTCTTCAGGCTTCACTAAACTGTCGTTGTCCGCTGAGTTCACGGACATCAACTTTGACTTCATCAATCGGACTCTTCTACGCCCTGATGGTGTGAATTAATTCAACCCGATTATATTGTCGTAAACCAGATCATCGTAACATAAACTCATTATATGTATAAAAGAAGAAAATTTAAAATTATGTTATGTGGTTTACTTAATAAATATTACTTTGGAACTTTTTTATCGTTATGCGGGCGATAAAATAACCTAATCTCTAGTCATTCATAATTCCATTTTAGGGTTACCGAAAGGGTACCCGAAAGGCGAGAACGGTACCATATTACTAAGATGCCGCTGTCAACCCGTCTGTTAAACGTAAAACGTAGACAGTTGAAACTATTACAGTATAGCATGTGTCAAATCGGTCTTCAAAACAGAAGGAGCATACTTCAGTTCGGTTTTTTATTAGTCCGATGAAATATCCTTTTTTAAAAGAAAAGGGAGGGAATAGCATTTATGGCACTTGTAATTGCTGAGAAAATAAATTATAATGAAAACAAAAGAAGTCGTATCACATCAGTTTCACGATAAATAAACATTGATTCCAATTATGAAAATAAAATGCAGAACGTAAGTAGAAATAAAGCCATATTATTTTTTGAAACAACTGATACATTTCTCGATTTAAAGCAAAAAGCTTCCGGAGGGTGCAGATACTCGTAATTCGTTTATTCTCTTTGTGTTGGCGACGTTTTTTCGAGCCACGGAAAATTCATTTGTTCCTCTCATTGCTCAGAAGAGAGAAAAAGAGAGAAGTGAACGTTGTTCAAAGTATATTAAAATTATTAGGGTTGGGTTATACCTATCTATAAATAAATAAAATAGGTACATTTTCGCTTACATCAAAGACTAGCTACTCAGCAAATCAGCGTTTCACTTTTGGGTTCAGTATGATATAAAAAATAATGCAGAACAGTTTATTATCAACAACAAAACCTTGAGCTTTGTTCGACCTAATTGATTTGAGGACCAAATTTATTTTTATCAGATACAACCATATTGTGGCAGAGTCCAAACGTGTCTCACGAGTAGAGGTCATTAATAATAAATAAATAATGCTGGAAAATCCACACAACATCATCTAGCCCCAAGCTAAGCAGAGCTTGTGTTATGGGTTCTAGATGACTGATATACAATACAATATTATTAAATAGATAGATATTTTTTATTATACATAGAAAACAACCAGAACCCCTGAACAAATATCTGCAGATCGTACAAATATTGGTCCCGAGGCGGGAATCGAACCCGCAACCTCCTGTTTCGCAGGCGGACCTTCGCCCACCGCGTCACAGTGATCATTAAAAGCCGATTTTCAGTGGAAAGCCTACTGACCACGCGCGAGCCCCGCCGGCTGTAATAATTGGCAGCGATCACCATTCCGGACGTGCCTTGACAACGACAGATATTGCCACCTGCTGAGCAAATTACACACTGACTGCATTTAGAAGTGACACTCGACGTAATGAAAGGTTGCTCGTTGAGATGGGCATTGTGCTTGAATTGTACATTACAAATATATGATAAGCAGTCTAACTTGTTGTGTGTCACAGTTGGACCTAGGGCTCTCAATATCGTCTAGCTGTTGTTTTATTTGAATAAAAGCTAGTTGATTTCATGCAATATTTTATAATTAAATAAATATTATTTAAATAAAATGGTACATTTTTGAGCTTAAAGCGTCTAAAATTTTAATATAAATGATTACCTAGATACTTGGGTTCACTTACTAATTATATGTATATTAATAAATATATGATAATAATTTGCGCACACGATGATCACTGTCCGCTGCATGGTGAATCTCAACCGCGTACAAAATTCATCGATTATGCATATTTTCTTTTGAAATTCTTTTTATTTCTATCCTTCCCTCCTTGTCCATTTATGTAGACATTAAGCGTAATAGGATGAAATATTTGTTTTTAAGTGTACAATCATTTTTTTTCGGAAAAACGTTTGCGTTGACCTTTTACGCAATTTAGGGCGAGTGATATAATGGTTATCCAAGTAAAATCTACATGTTTCAATGTTTTCTAAGGATGCCTTAAAAATAATACATAATTTAAACGTGGGAGACTGAAGCTACTTTACATATGCATTTACATAAGTATTACCTAAAAGGTGTGACGCTTATTTATGATTAAGACTTTGTCTTTTATTATTGAATAAAACATTTTGTTATTATCTAATGTTTGAGTGATAAAGTTCAAGAAATTAAACGTATATAAAGAAAATGGCAACATTGACTAATAAGCTTCTTTTACAAAAATTGAAAAGAAGCATTAACATTTTAAAACAGCAATACACATACATATTTTCAATCGAATATGCACTTGAAACTTAAAATACCAATGTGTTACTATTTACTAGCTAGGTGCCCGCGGTTTCGTCCGCGTAACTTCCAATCCCGTGTGATTTAAAGGGGCCCATATATATTATTCCAGGTCATAAGCTATCTCTGTGCACCAAGTTTCATGAAAAACCGTTCTGAAGTTTTTGCGTGAAAAAGTAACAAACATCCATCCATACTTACAAATTTTCGTGTTTATAATATTAGTAGGATAGTATGTACTTTATTTCCATTGTGCTCTATTATATAGTACTTTATTCATAATTATAAATCCTTTTATATGTTTTTGTAGGTTTAAGTTAAGGAATTATCTGAGAAGTTTCAATTCTATCCAATTTTATCAGCCTGTTAAGATAATCGGCATTCCGGTCACACTCTAGCTCAGTACTAGTGCACTGTTGCACTGGAATTACCCGCAGTTAGAGGGTTCCACCACTCCGGCTAGTTAACCGGCCTAATCGCATCATACGCTGCGGTCGCTTTAATCAACTGCAGCTTTAGTAACGGTCGATTGGGCGTAAATCTGTACTTTGCAAGCAAGTAGAATATAACGAGAACAAACAGTGGCTAGGTAAAACTAATTTAGGAGACCCTTTCTTCTTTTTTCATCTTAATATTTTTATTTGTATATTTTATCGTGCAATAAAGGATTATGAATTAGTTGTTCTGCGAAAGTATAAAATATAATATAGAAAAAACTAAATATTCACAACCATCTCAAGTACCACCCAGAAACAAATTGTCATTTAGATTAACTTCTTGGAGATGGTGAAATTGCTGTATCATTTAGATTGATTGTTATCTTAGTTGTTCATCTTTTAGTGTCCATTAATGTTGTGCAATTAGTGCAATTAGTTATTCTACTAAGTTTGTATTTTAAGTTCAATTATTGTTAGACCTATTAAAGATCAAATAAACAAAACGTTAACAATATATAAAAATAGGGATTTATTTCAGACATGGAACTATATTGCAACAACACAACGTGAGCATATACATACAAAATTATACATGAGATTGGACTGTATGGGTGAGTTTCTATTTCAATTGCAATGTTAAAACTCTTGACCTATTCATCGTACGAAAGCATCTCCACGCCAATTCACCTCGTACTTAGCCAGTTTTAATAATCGCAGAAATAAATCTTCAGCACATAGAAATAAAACTATTTTTAGTCTACAAATTTATTCGTTAAGTCAGTGAACTTTTTGTTTTCATAACAAGTTCAGGTAACCAACCGCCTTCCTGAAATCATTGACAGAAATAAAAGTTTCAATAGTTCCAATTTTAGTTATAAGTAGAACTTGACTTGAGTTTCTGGAGTGCTACGTGGCTACGCACACAGCTTTGATGAGAATTGCTACGAAAAGGCTACGAGACTTGCTTCGAAGGGGCTACGAGATTTGATACGAAGGGGCTACGAGATTAGCTACAAAGGGGCTACGAGAGTTGCTACGAACGTGCCTACGAAATTTGCTACGATAATTTACCGGTAACATAATACAGTCTTCTGTGTAAATTCAGTTCTTGTATTTGTGGAACGCAGAACACTTTGAGCACACTTTACTATTGGTACGGTTCATAGCATTAGCTGATTGTCCCTTAAACTTGTTTGGAAAGTTCGTAAAAGCTAAATGCCATTAAAAAGGATTTCGGATATTCCTACGAAACCGTCTCAGCAATTAATTCCAGAACTTTTCTTATAAATAAAATTAAAAATCAGTTAGAGGAAACGGAGGCCATGGTTATAGAGAAGATTGAATGGACAGGAAGGGAAGGAATCCAAGCATTCTTTGATGTAATATAGGCCGCTCTGCTCCATCCTCTATTATCGTGTGTATAACAAAAAATTTATAAATTTGTATTTTGTAAATTAAAATTAAGACTCACCAATCTGCGGTACATCGTAAGGTCGGCTAGATCGCGAGGCTCTCAGCATCATCTGGCTGGCTATCTCCTTCGGGATCTGGTGGTTGGCGCGCTTGTTGTTACGCGCGCGGCGTCGGTCGGCGTGCGCCAGCGGGTAGGTATCGCGGGGTACAGCGGGAGGGGGGTCAAAGAGGGCCTGTAGGGGGGCCGCGCGCGCCAGATCCGCGGACCTCCATCGGCCGCCCTCGCCACTCGCGCGCATCGCGAGTGCAAGCACGCACACGCAGCAAACGCGCATGGCCCAGCCCACCCGCGCCCCCCACCACAACACCATTCTGCCGCTACTAAGTGCAAGCGCCGACCACTTCACACGATAGGCACCACCCCGACTGCATTATTCGACAACCAAGGTGCCGTTAATTTTGCTCTTCAGTTTTGGTAAGTTTTTCGTGTGTTTCCGCTAATTTTATCCTGGAACAAATAAAAGATTATTAAACATAATTATCTCAGACAAAGTACGTACACAGCTGGCTATATTATAAACCCCACATACAGCCAGCGGTTTGTTGTAAACTTGTAGTACTTGTGGGATTCTCCCCACGCGAACTTTTACTACCACGCAGCTCATCTACCTCTTAGCTAAGCAGAGGTTCTGTTCTAGGTGTGATAGCTTGGTAAATTGATATACATAATACAATACATCACATAGTTATATATTTTGATTATAAATAGAAAATAGCCAGAAAGCCCGATACTAATATTGCAGTTCGCATAAATATTTGTCTACCCGCAATTTTTTACGACGCAGTCGGAACTTCGCCCGTCGTGCCACGACGGTCGTCGATAACTCAATAAACTACAAATACATACAACTGGTGATCCTTGAGAAGACAAATTCTGTGACACTATTTCGGGACATTGATAAAAATTGAGTCTCCATCGTCAGCATTACCGTTGAGGATGCTGAAAATGTCGAAAGTTTTACAATAAAAACAAATTAGTTGTGGTATAAGTGCTAGCGTTTGCGTCTATCTCACTGACTTTCAGTGTTAAAGTTTTTCCTTTATTTTATAAGTTGCTTGCGATGAGTGAACTGAACAGGAAAATATCAAAAAACCTCAATAATCCCAAGCAAAGTATGTTATAATCGTTTTCATCATTCCGCATAGCAAATTCAATGGCAGAGTCCATTTACAATTCAATTAGGTGTTTTCTTCAGAGATTGTAATAAAAACTTGTATCTCTGTTAAAAAAATCTGACATTTCATGATATTTTTTCTATAAGCTATCATCGGAAAATGTTTATGTAAAGCCTGAGTTCGAGTTACGCGTAGGCACTAACCAATACAAAGTTAAAATAATAATTATTGTGATATATACGAGAAGGTCAGAATATATATATCAAAATTACCTACATTTTACATTTTTGTAACATTATAAATATTCAATTCATTTTTCAATATCATCATCATCATCCGCAGCGGGATTTTAGCCACTGCCGGGTGCATATTTTACGGTACACAACTATACTTATGTTTAAATATTTTGAATTTTTCTTAGGCTACAGATTCAGAAAATATAGAACCTACTTTTTAAGTCTACTAACTCAATCTCCTTCAAGTCGTCAAGAGAAATAAATACGTCGGTAAAAATAAAGCGACTCAAGAGTTTTCAGGCTTCGGGCTTTTTGGCTCCTTCTCGGTGCTCATCAAGCACAATTACTAGTTGGAAACGAAATTCAAAGGCCTTATTAATCTCTGGGCTCTTTTTGCGTTAAATTTTGGGACCATCTTGAAAATGCTAAAAGGTTAATAAAGGATTTATTCACCTTTCCACGAACTGAATTATTTAACAGTGGCGATAAAAATAAAACACATAAATCCAATGAAGTGAAATAAAATAATATCAACGGTAGCGTGCACAACTACACAGCCAGCAATCAAAAAAGTAAGTGAACTTCGTGGAAGTTTCGTTAATGAAAATAATCTACATCTTAAATTACTTACAGAAAGTATTCGTAGTTCGTTATAAGTTCCCGAGACGAAAAAAATTAGCTACAGTTTATCGTTCAAGAACCGAAAGGGCCAAAACCTGTGGCGTGCTATCGAAACGGCTATATTTATAATCGGGTGGCGGTGGGCCGTTGACGTCATAGCTGGGGTCGCGGGCTAAGGGTCGGGGCGGGAGAAGTAGGGGTGCGGGAGGGGTCGCCGCGCCCTCCGATACGCACTTGCAAATTCGCACCTCCATGAATGGACGAATTAAATTATCTTTAGGCGAGCGCTGAATTTGCACGCACCTGACCTGAACGCTGAGTGCTTCCCTAAATGATTGCCTCTGAAGACTCACGAGCCCACAACAACGTTTTGATAACCACACCTAGTACATTATTTTGTAACTAGCAGCCTGCCCTGGCTTCACACGGTTAATAAAGAAGTTTTTTTTTTCAGGAGCATAAATTACCTCTTTCGTTGTTTAAATATGTCTATCTAACTCTATTGGTTTACGTGGCGCAAGCCACTAAAATTTATGTAAATAACCAAAAAATAAATAAAAGAAAGAAGTCCAAAATTAGACGAAGGCAGGTTAAAGTGGTTAAATTATTATGTAAATAAGTAAAGTAAATGTAATGAACTTAGTGTTATTAAAAATAAATTAAGAGCCCTCGATTCATTTAAATTGTTGAGGTTTGCATGCCATGAAATGAATTGATGACTTACGAAAATAACCAGTACTTACACAATAGCCTTAAAACCACAAGCAACTACTATGCCTAACAATTAAATGTCAATTATATGTTGTCTAGAACATTAACTTTTAAAGAGTAGGTACTTTCATACCAGGCCGGTATAAATAAATAAAACAAACTAAAGACGGGCGCTATGACACTCATTAGGGGACGTTTATGTCCAGCTGTGGACTAACATGGGCTGATGATAACGACGATGATATATAAATAAAGCATTATCGTACAATATACTCATCAGTGATTTTTGTTACGGCTCGGATTTAAATTAAATTAAAGCATATTTTCCTTGTTACCGAAGCTGGGAATTTCCAAGATGCTTCAACGGGCATTGTCTGCGAGCGTATCCTCTGCTAATTTGATCTGTGCGTGCTTAATGCGAGCTGGGCCTTTATTCAATATTGGCAATCCAAACGCGTTACACATATACGACAAGACAGCGGATCGGAATCGGAGAAAATCTTATTTAGTTAAATAAGACTTAAACACGTTGTGACGTCACATGGTTTGGGCAAGGAATCTCCTATGTCATAGAGAATAAAGGCCCATGTAATAGGCGCGTTCCGTGTTGCCACTGTACTTCAGTTGACGTGAGTTTCAATTCAATTATGCGTGCGTATCACGCGAACTGCTACTTACGAAGCTCCATAATAAATTGACATCTCGTCGTTAAAACAACCCCTTCAGATAATTTTATCTAAGGGTTATTATTTAATTGCAAAAGCATGAAATCATCGGGGTAGGTTACAAGAACATTTATTGCGCACCTAGATCACCTTTATTCGACCTCCTTTCACACGCAAAGACGCTGTTATGAACGTTGTGAACTTACCTGCCTCTCGTTATTTTCCCAATAATGTCCATTTCGTACATATGCCCAGTAGGGCAAGCACGGGCTTTCTTGTCTAAGGTAGAATAGAGAAAAATTACGTCACTTTGTCATCGAATGCGTAAATTATTTGAAATTAATTTCTTCAACTTCAATAATGTGTCTATTCTACCCTAGAAAACAATCCCCGTCCTTCGCCTACAGTTGTCATCACAAGTATTTACCATACCAGAAAAAAAATCATGACTTTTCAAAACTTTTACAAAGTATCGGTCATAAAATTACCTAGTAATTTGAATCTAAATAATATTTAATGCCAGCTCATTTCTCTTAACGATCTACTATCGATCGACATTCTGCCACACGCAAGCAAATGTTTTGAAAAACCAACTACATATAAACCATATAGATATGTAAAAATCCATTGATAAATGTATTTAAAGCTTATCTTTGTATGTGCTCTCTCCATAGCCTGGCTATCTTTAGCCAGGCTATACTTAGCCTGACTGACCGAGTTAGAGTTTAATTTTGTCGAACTGGTGACGAAGGTGGCTCTCGATTTGTCACAGTCAACTTTATAAGTAGTTAAAGGTTTTGTTAAAAATAGTTGATGCCTTTCTATTTTAACCAACATAAGTAAAGTAAAGTAAAGTTTATTTCCAGAAAAACGCTTATTAGATGCATCCATTCCTATCATCATCATCATCATCATCATCACCGGCCTATAATACAAGTAAATTAGCAAGAGTTTAGATTCAAATTTATGCCTACTATATTTTGTACGAGGTTTAAACAAGAGTTTTAGCTTTAAAGTTATCACATTATTTGTAAATATCCATGTATATTCATGTCATGATGGCACTTTATTATTTGAAGGACTCCAATAAATAAATAATACTGATAAAATTCACAAAGCATTATCTAGCCCCAAGCTAAGCAGAGCTTGTGTTATGGGTACTAGATAACTGATATACATACATATACATATACGAGTACATAGATAGATATTTTTTATTATACAAGAAATCGACCAGAACACAAAGTAGAAAATATAAACTCTGTATTCAATTCATATTGCGTACGAAAGTAACAATATGAGCCCAGCCGCGGGTTGGGTCTATTTATACAATATCAATATCTACTACAAGATTCAGTTCGTACGTCTATACTCTTTATACTAATATTATAAAGATGAAAGATTTGATTGTTTGATTGTTTGAATTGAATAGGCTCCGAAACTACTATGGCGCGTCATAATAGACCAATTTGAAAAATTCTTTCACCATTAGCATCCTAAATTTTCCGTGACGAACATAAGCTATATAATATTTTCAAAAAAGTTAGGGATCCGCATCAAACGTTCAATAATTGAACCGTGCGCTGTATATTCAACCTATTTTTCTATTATGGCGCGTCATAATAGAAAAAGAGATCAAATATATAGCGCACGGTGCTTGCTTTTTCTCTACGGCCAGTGTCGAGTCAATGTCAAAAACCCCAATGCTGTTAAAAAAAAGTAAAGGATCCGTATGAAAACTGTGAAACCCATCGTGTTAGTGTGTATGATTTCTGAAATTTTTGTTTAATACCCGTGCGAAGCCAGGACGGACCGCTAGTAACAAAAAAATCTGCTGACAACAGAATCTACCGAGGCAGTGACGAGGATGAAACAATGTAAATATGGTGCCCTAGCTTCCTTTGTATTCGCAACCTACTTGGCAATGGTCAGCATTTTTATTCTGAACCAGAAATAAAAATTATGCGCAGACTCAGATGTAGGTGTAGGGTACACGGAAATATTCTATTCAAAGCGACAAAGTATTTATACCTAAACGTGGACTGGTTGCATGTATACTCGGCATATTAAGTGCATGTTCTGAGTTCTGAAAGCGGATTTTCGTGATTGATTATGCAGATGGATGTTCTGACGGCGGGCGCGCTCGCGTTCTAAATACGGTCAACTTTGTAAAACAAATTGTGTACAATACAAATCAATTGACGACCTCTGTGGCGAGCGAAGATCCGTCTGCAACACAGACGGTTGGGTTCGATTCCCGCTTCGGGACAAATATTTGTACGATCTGCAATTACTTGTTCAGCGGCGTTTTCTATGTACAATAAAAAATCTATCTACGTACTCGTATATTATTATGTATATCAGTTATCTAGTACGCAAAACACAAGCTCTGTTTAGCTTGGGGCTAGATAATGCTGTGTGAATTGTCTTATTATATTATTAATCCCTTTTCCACGTTGTACTGGCATATCATTCAGGACCAAAGTACTCAAACACTTGGTTGCTTCGTTACCGATGCCCTGACATTTTTACCCACAGCACGTCCTATATATTCTTAAATTATGTTTTACAAATAGCTCCGAAGATCCACAGATAATTCATTGGGTATCTAAGTATAAACTTTAAACAAAGAGCTATTTGCCGAAGTAACCACGTACCAAACATCCCCAAAGCATCATTTGCGAGGAAAACCTCGCTAAGCATAAACATTATTCTATTCCTGACTGAAACAATATACAAAATGAATGCATGCTAGCGTATGTAATTGACTACACAAGTCTGTGTATTATGCAAAATGCCCGGGACTGCAACCAGTAGCGTAATTATCCGTTAAGGTAAACCCACACAATGACAGGTGGTGGATGATATTTATACACATAGGTTTATGGAGGACAAATAGCATTTTATTCATTAATAAATATGTTTAGTCACCTAACATATAACTTAAGAACTAAGTAGGTTGGCTTATCTTTTAGTGCCCAAGCCAGGTCATATGCCGCATATTAGAGATACTTCAAAAATAATAAAAATACTTTAAATTACAATTTAATAATTAATTTGCCATACAGCGAGGTAATGCAGCCAGCGTCTTGGGGACGCTTTCGACTGGTATTTATGTATATGGATCAGTTAAGCTACTCGTAGATTGTTTGAAGCAGTCTGAAGTTAGCTCAATTGTTAGAATTATCAATACTAGTTCTAATTTTTACCTGAAATTTAATCACATGGAAACATTTTATTTGAATATCACCACCCTAGTTTTAAATTGTAAAAGTCAGTTTATTTTAATTTACTAGGTTTCAGTATCTTCTAAGTTCGAGTCTCAGTCCTAACTAAAACAAGCTGAGTTAGTAGTGACACAAAGTCTGACGCAAGCGCTCAACCGTAGACATTGTGTCGCTAACCTAATTGGCGGCGATTCTATACAAAATGCTAATTTTACGAGCATCATACCATGTTCCCTCTCCATAGTGATATTCTGCTAAGTAAGGGCACCATTTATATGCGTAATTCACAAAGTTATTTACATCTTCGAGGTTATCGCTAAGCCGACAGATAAGATCTTTTAATTTTAAAAAGCTTGGGTATAAATGGGAGTGATAGCCAGTGGCGACAGGGGAGATGGTCATTAGGCAGTCTGTATCAGAATATAGCATTGAAATCATCTGAAATGATACCCTCTAAGGATTTCCCGATTGAGAATAAGCCGAACCTAAAGGCGAGAATTTGTATTGAAATATTTCATAACAAAATTAGCGATATTTTTTTACAGGCGCGGCGGAGGGAGATGGGCGCTGTTTTTACACTTATTTTCTATTCCATTACACTAGGAAAATTGATTCAGTTCAATTTTTGAGGATTCAATCTATATTTTTACCTTAAACTCTTCTTTTGAAAACTCTTACGAGTACTTATTGCTACTCATTCGTCTATTTTTTCCTCGCTAGTCTTTTTAGGTCGGCATTTACAAGCAAATCGACAAACTGTAACCGACGACGATCCGAATTAATTGACCCCATCACTAATTGCTCGAATAGGATGAGACAAGATGACCTAAATCTATTTAAGTAAGACCCGCTTGAATGTTAATGAGAGGTTAAGGAAAGTCTTAGAAAATAAGAAGTAGCTCGATAAGTGTTGCCTTACCTAATAAAACCAAAGAAAAGTTTGTTTTCTAAAACCTACTTAAAAATATGGGTACGTGGTTAAGATAATTAAAAACATAATATAGTATTTGAACATAGTATTTGGCCATTTAATTTCATCACCAGAACACTTTACTAACTTTCCACTGTTGGACAACATGTACTTCAGTTTGAAGTACACGTTTTCCCAATTCCGACGATTTCAATTCAAAATCCTGGATGCATGGATGCATGAAAACATGCTTGGATTGACAGGCCCATTTAAAAGTTAACTCAAACACCTCAAACTGGTTAGGTACCATTTTTGGGTTGTGGCTATTGTTAGTGTATTTCAGGCGCAGTCAGAGCGTTTTGGTGACACTTTGCGCTCAAAACGCCAACGTACCATTTTATTGCGCTTAAAGAATATTTATTTTTCATTAATAAACCATTTCAATTATCTGAGAAAACATCTAAAGGTTAAGTACATTTAATAAAACTTCAAGCAACCAAACAATTTTCTGTATCTACCTTCTTAAGCATACGGTTACTTAAAGCAGTTAATGTTAATCATGTTTATTATATATATATTTATTTTTATTTTGTATTATAATATATATATATATATATATATTATAATACAGAAGTTTAAGGTACAATTTTCAAATAAACAATAACATAATAAGACAAATAATGAATTAATTCGCATTTTTGTTCCTCGCTCGGATATCTATTATTGTTTTGAAATTATTTTATTATTATTATTAATTTTATTATTGGCAAAAAATGTTATTGATATAAATATATTGATAAAGTGAATATATATAAATAAATAATTCTGGAAAATACACACCCCATCAACTAGTCCCAAGCTAAGCAGAGCTTGTGTTATGGGTGGTAGATGACTAATATACATAAATCAATATACTAAATAGATAGATATTTTTTTTTGTTAAATATAGAGACGACTAGAACACCCTGAACAAATACATGCAGATCGTACAAATATTTATCCCGACGCGGGAATCGAAGTTACAACCTCCTGCGTAGCAGGCGGACCGCGCCACAGAGGTCGTCTGACAAAGTTTAAGCTTATTGAGTAGAATTGCCTACTTAGGCATAAAGGTGGTAGCTACCTAAGAGTAGCTTAAGAATAGCTCCTTATACTCTTAGGTAGCTACCACCTGAGACAGTGTTATATCCAACTATACATTGTTTGTCTAAGGTTAAAGAGTTGAAAAACTACTTTAATTTGTTACAACGGTATGTTGTACTTAACAAAACAAATATTCATTAAAATACAAACGTATTACTTACATTTTATTACAAATGCAACAATCCCCGAGATGTAAAACGCCCGGCTATTATAGTAAAATATTAGATACTCTACAACAAAGCAATCAATAGATTCAAGTACCGATACGTGCCCACACAGAAACTGCTGTATTTGCTTGTGTAAAGCTTGTAATCGGTGGGGACAGAGTGGGGTGGGACATTGTGGCGATCGGTGTCCGCAGCCAGAGCGCTCACCGCAGCTCTTGTTTGTGCACAGTGCAAACCCACAAATCAAGTGACTGTCCACGGTTAAAAGCTCGCATAGTGCTCTCTTAAAACAACCTAAACAACTTTTTTTGATGTACAGCTGATAGCTCTTAAAGCTTTACTTGCATAGATTAAAAATTAAACAATGATATTCGATTTCGACAGAACACTTCAGCGCTCCTTTTGATAAATGTCATTTCGGATATTGGGCATCGTGTACTGTGAGTCAGTTTATGTCAGTGTTAATACACACAGCGGAATCGTTTTTACAGGACCTTTTTACGGATCCTTCGCTACTGGAAACAATCGCTTAATGGATCCAGAATACTTTCGGGTGTGGGAACACCTACAACATACTCCATCACGAAATAAAAAATGGATGCTGTGTGAAATAACAATTGTACAATTTTGCGTTTCAAATTTTCATACCGTGAGCCGGTATTTACACGACTATCGTTTGTTTACACAACTGCCTAAAAAGGAGCCTGAAGTTTTCAACGTTAAAGTTTCTTTATTCTAATATCATTTCCAAATGCCTGACCTAGATTTGGATGTACCTCAAGTGGCTGGGTGTAGGCTGAATATTTTATATTAAATCAGTCGTTTTTTAAAAGTATTTTAAAATGAAAATTACAATTTTATAACTAAATTAGAACTATATATTTGTAAAAGTTTGCAGTAAGCTAAATTTTTTCGATTATTATTGTAAATACTAGTTTTGTTTAATATTGGTTTGATCAATTTTATTTTTCATATTTGAGGTTTCTGGATCACTGAGCCACTTTGGAAAATACTATGACTAACAGTACCTCACATATGTATATATGTAGGTTATCGTTTGCAAACAAAATTAAATAACTACTAATACTTATATTTTTTTATAGTGCGTAAGCCCTCACATTTGGGGTAGTTTCCAAGAATTAAATTATATCCCTAAAACTTGTCTGAGGGAAGGTCGCGAGTTCAAGACCCGCTGAATTTTTTTTTGGATATTATTCAATTTAAAAGTTACTAGCGGTCCGCCCCGGCTTCGCACGGGTATTAAACAAAAATTTCAGAAATTATACACAATAACACGATGGGTTTAACAGTTTTCATACGAATCCCTTACTTTTTTAACATCATTGCGGTTTTTGACATTGACTCGACACTCCATAACTGACACAGGCCGTCAAGAAAAAGCAATTTTCTATATAGAAAAAGAGGTTGAATATACAGCGCACGGTTCAATTATTGAATTTTTCATGCGGATCCCTAACTTTTTGAAAATATTATATAGCCTATTTTCATCACGGAAAATTTAGGATTCTAATGGTGAAAGAATTTTTCAAATTGGTCTAGTAGTTTCGGAGCCTATTCAATTCAAACTAACAAACAAACAAACAATCAAATCTCTCTCTAATATTAGTATAGACAAGTTCATCTCAAAGGGTTCATCGCTAGGTTTACGGTATGTCAAATGTTGATGGCAGCCTCAGCTTTTTCATTTAAGCATGTCAATTTAACGGCACGAACATTATCGAGAATCGTAAACAGTTTGACAGTAAATGGTTCAAATTATAGCTAAGGTTTAGGAGCGTTTTTAACTCGTTATTTTATTAGAGTTCAGACCGAATCAAGAGCCATGAAAGAAATCACACAATCATATAAAATAAAACCAGTCAAGTGCTATTCGACTCGCACACGTAGGGTTCCGTAATCTGGTACTTTCGCAAAAGAGATCCTTATTTAATTTTAATCGAAAAATAGTAAAAAGCTCACATGACGCGGTCACTCATGCAAGTACTACCCGCACCGGTATCGCACCGATCGGTACTCAACTTTGTAATGACGTTGGACCCCTAATTTATTTAATTTTTTGGGGCTAGATGATGCTGTTTGGATTGTTCGGCATTATTTATTTATTTATATTTATATTATTTTATTTGTTTTTATAGCGACAAAAGGTACAATCCTATGAAAGCTTTATTTGGCGTACCAAATAGGAACCGTAGTTCAATAACAGTATTTGCTAAATTAGAGCAAAAATAGCCAAACAATCACGTTTTTTGTATTCTGTCATTCAATACCTAAAAAATCTTCACAAAACAATCCCTATGCATAAACCATGAACCGTAAACCATGTTATCATTATAGGTTAATCCTATAACGGAACGTAGACGAAAATAATACGAAAGGTACGCGATAAATACCCGATAAATGGAATTTAATAGGTACCCACTCCTTTTTTGTCACGTAAAATAAACTACGCTCAGGATTTATTTAAAACCAATGGCCAGGCTCTGTGCATACATAGGTAGCAATTTAGTATATTTTATCGATATGGCCACAAACAAAGCAATAAAGTTATTTTAATATACGGTTCAATTTTATAGCTCACCTTTGAAGGATACTGCTTACGTATTCTAAGTTCTAATTGTACATGCACCTAACATAAATCTTTGTTACCTTGGTCGTTGGTTTTAACCTTATAACCTCTCTTATCTTTTTATCCCTACAATGCAAAGCAATTAATTAACTAAGTCTATTTGGTACACCATCATCTGTTTATTAAATAAAGATCTGTCTGTGATGGTTATATCGTTACCACTGGTATTAGAAAACGTCAAAGAAATTGAAGAAACCACTGTTCACGAGTCGAAAGGTAATTTTACATCAATGGAAGTCACTGAAACACTCAATCGAGAACATTTCATTTATTCAGTCACTTTGAACAAGATTTTCTCTTTGTATAGAGTTTCAGGCGTTTCAAATAAATCAGTCGAGCAACGTATTTGAATATTCGTCGACGTAATGAATTGACATAGGTGTAAATATGTCAATATGAAAACCCTATTATGGTGGGTTACAATATTCATAAGACAGGAAAGTTTTGCTTACGCATATAATTTTGCATACCTGTTTCTAGCGCTAACTCAATAATCTTAGAAAAAAGTATGAAATGTAAAATCGATCGTATATACATATATTTTTATTCAAAAGATACTTCTTTCAAAAAGAAAAGCCATTAAGAGAAACTGACGTCTTAATTTTATCTAAAATTGAGTTTTTATGTAGAAGACAATGAAATCTCGAAATACAATTAGGCAATCCTCGAAAAAAAGATTCGAGATTTTTATCCTATTTCATAATTTGCCCTGCCGCCGCCGTACTGTTTATTTTTTAGGTATCGTTCTTCAAAATCCCCTTTGTTGTATAAATTCTAAATTACCCGATTAAAATATTGTTAGAAATAAGAAGTTCTTAAGAAAGTTCTTAAAAGTACATAGACTTCTAGTACTTTTAATATTTGCTACCTTAAAAATAAGATTTAGTTCAAAATTGCCTGAATTTAATACAAACAAAATACGATTGCAAGCTGCTACACTAAAACCATAGCTTTAAACAATTTTGTATAGTTACTGTTCAACACTCTGTCAACATAATCCTTTGAAATATCAACATGAAACTTCAGTGTTGCATGGACAGGGATTATGTACAGTGGCGGTCATCGTTAGCTGAAGCTGAGTAATTACGTACAGTTTTTGTTTTGTATAATATATTGTTTTTTACATAAGTTGCTATATTAATTTTACCGAAAAATTTAAGCATTTAAATACTTCTGCATTCATAGAAATTTATTTCAAACGTATCTATGAACGTTACTGTTCTAAAATACAACAAACCAAGTCTTCCACTAACAGTATCAGTAGATACAAGTCATCCACTATCAGTAGACACTGTTAGTGGAAGACTTGGTTTGTTGTATTTATAAACAGGATTCATTCACATCAATGCAACATTGAGGTGCAACAGTAGGTATTTAAATAGATTTGTATTTATTGCTTGCAATGAATTGCTTAATTTTTTGACGTTTTAATCGATTGTAAATTTCTATTATTATTTTAATCTTTTTGAATGAATTTTTAATTGTTTTCGTATAATTTTTTTCAGTAATTGAGGTGGCACTCTGATGTTGTATTTGTAAGAAATGGTCCATATTCCATATATTGATGGAAATTAGGTTGTTGCAAATTTTAATAAACAAAAAATTATATGTTTTTTTTTAATCAATATCGTTTTCAAACCGTCCTATTAGTTTATAACCACTGCTGGACTTAAAGCTCCCCCCTACAACACAAAGCCATTAATAGCGGCCTTGAGTAACCTTCGTCCATCGTCTCCTTACGACCGCTTCAATGTCGTCGATCCATCGATAGAATGACGGTGAATAATCCGATTCGTTGATCCGACGCCACCCAAAATCTTTAGGCCGTTTGTCCACTGCTGATATCACAGAGACGTCATATTTTTTATCTTCGGCGGCCGGGATGACTGCTCTCGGGTGACAGGCGTGCAGTGAACTGGCGGCCATTATAAACTAATTCAGCACCGTCATCTCGTTCCCGATGACGACGTCTCGGTAACGGTAACGGTGGACAAACAGCTTTACGTGGTAACGGTTATCGGTTCGGCTAATTAAGTATATGATCTGTCCATCTGCTATTTCTCTCTTCTACGAAAATATTTGTTCGTAAAATATCAATAAATTCAAAAATAAATATTAATTGAAGACATTGTAGTTATATTTATATAGATCAATTGCTTCTACAAGTTGCTGAACCTCACAAGCGTCCAACCTGTACAAGCCAAAGTGAATTAAAAACTATTGACTACCTGTTTTAAATCTAAATGGTTTGAAAATAGAAAACAGGTTGTAACAAAAGGAGCAATGCCCTAAAGCAGCAGGCAGATTGGATTTCCCTTCACCTACCAGCTCTCCAAACGTTTAAATATTGCACAGATTTTCCGTTCATATCGAGGGTTCCATTAGGTTGGTGATAAAGAAAAGGCACTTTCCTTGTTCGGCTTGCTGTGGGCGATAAATAGGATATCAACTCTGGTCCCTTGAGCTTTATTGCAATAGTTATTAGCTCTGTACTCAAACTGTACATTTGGCAGAGACGTATGAACGAAACCCGGGTATTTTATTGCAATAAGAAACCAATGTATCAAGGTTTCCTTTCACGAAGGCAAAGAAAATTGTAGAGTTTCTGGAAAACAAAAATAAAATCATTTTCTGGATTTTCTATAATTTTCTTGCAATACTATTAAATTGGACGACTCAAGTTTTAAATCTGTGTCATACGTAAAATTAATTCCGTCATCTATCTATATCTATTGATCGATTTGATTGTTTGTTTGTTTGAATTGAAGAGGCTCCGAAACTGCGGGACCGATTTGAAAAATTCTTTCACCATTAAAATCCTAAATTTTTCATAATGAACATAGAAAATAGAATATTTTCAAAAAAGTTAGGGATCCGCATGTAAAGTTCAATAATAAAACCGTGCGATATATATTCAACTTCTTTTTTATTATGGATCCGCTGATTGCTTTTCTCTACGGCCAGTGTTAGTTATTAAATGTCATAAACAATTCGTCACTGTGGTGCGGGAGGCAAGTCAATTGTCAAAAAATAAAGTCAATGTCAAAAAGCCCAATGCTGCTAAAAAGTTAGGGATGAAAACTGTGAAACCCAACGTGTTAGTGTTTAAATTTTTGTTTAAAACCCGTGCAAATCCTGGGAGCACCGCTAGTCGTAATATAAATATCAAACGCCCCGTATAATTTTGAAACAAATAAATAAATAAATAAATAAATAAATAATACTGGACAATCCACACAGCATCATCTAGCCCAAATGTGAGTCAAATTTATTATATTCCCTTTATAATTATTTAGAATAAGCCTACTCTATTTATTTTACTTTAAACTTCGCGTTTCAGTGTTTTGACTCAATATAGCCTTGCCTATTTCATTGAGAAAGATATCAAAGTTAACAAACTCTCTAGTCTTCAAAGTAACTGGTATAATTATATATATACCCATACTAATTGTATAGGTACCTACATAATCGACCTAAGTTCAAAACCCTCGGCACGCGAGTTACACGCACACTTAGTGGATCTTATTTATTAAAAGCATGTGAAAGGTATATTGGTTAGAATACTGTTATTCAAAAGATATTTATTTTTCATCGTTAAACTTTGTTAACTCTTTAAATAGAGTTATTTACTCTTTAGGAGAAATAAATTAGTGTCTGAAAGTATGAACGCGCAACTAACTCCCCAAAATGAAGATTTATTTAGCTGGTCACACAGAGCTTTGTTAGTCTCCAGGGAAAATTTGGTTACGGGCCCTCTAGTATTCTGCCGGCGACAGGATAATATTTCATTAGACACCTTCTAAGAGAATACCTAGCGTTTGTAAACAAAAGGTCAGTAAAATATCAAATTCGAAATTTTATATTTAATGTTTATACGTGGCTTGAAACTTGGTTATAAATTTATAAGCCCGTATCTCAAGTGATACTTGGAAAAAATATAATTTTATTTAGATTAGGTAAAGTACTTTGCATATGATTTTTGGGACTAGTTTTACGCATAATGTCCATAACATAAAACCTATGACATACTACAATTTAGCCATTATAGGAAACTGCAGATCAAAACTGATCAAACTTGTTCTTTTCAAGTTTTTAAGGAATATAGTGTGCATTCATTAACCGCGACATGACTCTGTGTCGCTCCCATCGTCTCGACCTACTAGAGTCAACAGTATAGTAGAGCCTCGCCTACGCCAGTTTCGCCAAAGCTTATACTATTAATTTTAATTAACATCAGCCCAATACCGAGCTTGTGAAATTTTAATAAAGTAAAGTAAAGGCCGACCCAAGTGAAGAGATAATTTTAGTTGCCCTAATTTGCTTTCACGTTTTATAACTTTTAAAATGATATTAATGAATCAGATAGTGGTTAAATCTTTTGGATTGATTGCAACAGTCTGCAATTGGCCAAATTGTTTCAATTGTAAATACTTTTTTTTTTCTATTATTTGATTGTATATTATATTGACACAATAGATAGATAAAAAATACTTTATTATACCATACAAAGGAGTACATTACAAACAGACATGCTTAAAGTAGAAGAAGTATAAAGGGCGGCCTTATCGTTATGAGCGATCTCTTCCAGGCAGCCTTGGGATGGACTGGACATGAAGTTATAATATCGACGGTAGCATTTAAGTAAAACACAATAATAATAATAAACGAATACATATAACGATTCTAAGTAGTGATGATGAGGCAGTTTTTTGAATTGCCACAATTAATATAACTACATCTATAACCTTTGTTATGACTAAACAATTTAAAGGATGTTCACTGTTCAAAGACTGATTTTAATACATATTTTGATATTTCGAATACAACCATTATATTTTTATATAGGTTCTCTTAAAACTTTACCTTAAACCTTTCTTAAAAAAGAATATTACAATAAAATAACCAAATTCGAACTATTAACAAATGAAACAAATGAGCTTACGGCAGACTATTGCAAACAGTCAGACTGTACTTAGAATAGCAATATTATTTGTAGATATAGGTATCAATACTAGTCAGAAACGTCCCCAAGATAATGGCTGAAGAAGATGGAGGCAGTACAGCCAGTAAAAGCATACATCTTGTTAAAATTCGGTACATTGAAGTTGAGAATGCGGGTTGGGGATCGTAGTTCAATTCTCAAAACTACGATCCCCAACCCGCATGCCCTGCGTGGGGATTATGGGCAATAAACCCTAAATGATAAATAAAGCTGTCTATGGCGCTCATTAGGGGAGGCCTATGTCCAGCAGTGGAATGATGTAGGCTGACGATGTGATATGAAGTTGAGAATTTAAATAAGATTCTCAGATTTTAATAAAATTCAAAGGTATTTTTCGCTGGCTTAGACTTGTCACGGGGTGGATCAGGGTGATGATCCCCGGATAAGACGCCCGCCTATCCTTGGCTCAGATTGACATCGAATTAAATTAAATAAAATTTACGGAATCTACAACATTCATAGATTCCTGAGACCAAATCATTTTTGTGTTTGGGATTGCGTAAAATTTGTCGTTTCATACATGAGTCGTATTTGTGCCACGCGATGAGTAGTCATTTCTGCTAAAGATACGCATTTTATATGACTCACAACTGAAAAAGTTACGCATTTCTTTACTGAAAAAAACCTTTGTTCTACATTAAACAAAGGGAAAAACCACACTAATATTATTACCTGCCCTTATATGTTCAAAATGGCTAAATAGATGGATCCTAATGAAATTTGGCAGGGAGATAAATGGTATCCGCAGCGAAAAGCACGTGTGCATGAAAAGCGCGTGCGCAGCTGTGGACAGTAGCTACTAAAATATAACTCGAACTTTTCCCGTTATTTTGTGCCTACGTGTAATTCACAGTTGTCAGATTGGATAACGTAATCCTTTTCCTTGAGTAATATTACAGCCGGTTCACACATGTCTCCGTTTTACTGTTCCGTTTTATCGTGTACATAGTTTTTTCGTCGATTGCGTATGTGGTTGTATGAGCGACTTCACACATGGCACAGTATTCTGTATACAGATCGACGAACAAAATACGTACACGATAAAACGGAACAGTAAAACGGAAACATGTGTGAACGGGCCGTTAGACGTGAAAAGGGAATAAGTTAGCGAAAGGTTAAGAAATTAGACTCATCGCGAGATTTATTATAAAATATTGACAGGGATTCATCATCCTAAGCATAGGCAACTGAACCACTAAAGTGTGATTGATGTAAAACGTTTATGTTTCTTAAAAATATAATCTAAATAGTCTAGTCGATAACTTTATTTAAATAATGATTGAATAAAATATTACGTTTACTATTTCTTTACTGTTTTTTTTTTGTTTGTGCTGTAGGTATAGCTTTTGCTCATAAATATTTCTACTTAAAATTTTCAACTAACACGATCTACACAGATTATGATAAATATTCACGGTTATTTTAGCACTTTAATTCACCAAATTTCTGCGAAGTAAAAAAGGCTTTTTTTTTGTCGCAGACGGAAGAAGTTTTTCTTTTTTTCGTGGTTTTCAACGATCAGAAAATTTTAATTTTATGCCACACTTCAACCAATAATTATGAATATCAAGAACTGTCAGTTGAGCAACTTGTAGATTTTTTGCAACAGTCTATATTTAGATTAATTGTTTCAATTGTAGATTTGGTTATTCAATTGAAATTTTCTTTGATTATAAACGTTTCAAGTACTTATAATGAATATAATGAAAAATATTCAAAAGCTATTGCATAGTACTAAATATAGTATAGTTCGTCACTTTGCCCTAGATTTGTAAAACGGTCAAAACATTGCTCTGTTATCACAGGAATAATACATGATAGATGTATTTCGGTGGCTGGCCGGCCCCTCAATGACCATTCATTGTGCTTCCATGAATGAAATGCTAACGAAGCCTCTGTTTTTTTTGTTGAGTCGTAGTTAAACCGGCCTGACATACTCTTTTTAGTTTTGACATCAGTTTCATAACCTTTATGGCATCGTTTTTTTCTGAGTTGTGTTTAAATCTTTAAGTATTGCAGCTATTGACATGAAATTTGAAATGACGAACCTTTTTTATTTATATTGTGTAAAAATGTTATAAATTCAACGGCACAGTTACAGACTAGTAACTCTGTGTATCTGTTTTTATAATCATCTCGTAGCTCTCACATAGAAACATGCTGATTTCGTTTTTAGTTTGAAATATTAGATCTATGTCATCAATCCCATTGATGCTTGATGAAAAATGCACCCTTTCCAGTATTACGATGGTATTTTAAAAAAGACATAAAATAATAATAAAAATAATATGTTTATAAAATATAAGTTTGATCAAGGGCCAGATCTAAAAGGCGGTACTCCACTTGGCGCGTATCGTCAGGAAGTTCCTCTCTCTGCCGCCCTAGTCACTTAAGCCTAACTTCGCGGCTGTGATCCACCGTTTTAATATATTTTTTATTTGAAGAGTAATTTTATAATATTTTTTTTTGTATTTTCTATACTAGTTAAATATCTCTCAATATAAAGTTAATGTATCAGAATGTTTTATATACATATACACTGTTGGCGGTCCTTACTGGATGAATAATAAAAGGGTTCTTAAAGAAATTGTATCAAAAAAAATCTGGTAGGTACTTATTGAAATAGCTCTAGGCGTTTAATTACGACGTCAGGTTAGGATTGTAATGATAACGCACTTTTGCAAATTGTTGAAAGCAAGCATAACAAAAAAGAGTAAGGTTTAAAAATATGAATGGCGTCACTTCACTGTTTTATGGTTTTATTGGTACCTATTTCCGTTTTTTTAACATTTTTATCTCGCAACCTTTCTAAAAGAACTGAACAAAAGTTTAATACGCTTTATAAAACAACATTTTGTGGTTGTATAAGAGTTAGTGTGACGTAGATGGCCATCAACTTGTTGCGAGTCGGTAATTAAACGTAAGTACAATGTAATACGGAACTATAAAAAATAATATTAGCAATAATTTAACGGGTCTTTAAATGTGTTCAGATCGCGTAAATGTAAAAAAATATTAAAATAATTGCTCATTTAAGTCAAAGTCGTTGGTACATGTCCGGCTTTATTTATTTATTTATTACCAGCTTTTGCCCGCGGCTTCGCTCGCGTTAGGGGATGCCTACGTCATAGTAGCTTTATGCATGCAAAGTCTCAGCCCGATCGTCCCCCATTTTATCCCCTTGGGGGTGAAATTAATCAAAATCCTTTTTTAGCGGATGCCTACGTCATAACATCTACCTGCATGCCAAATTTCAGCCCGATTCATCCAGTGGTTTGGGCTGTGCGTTGATAGATTACTATGTCAGTCAGTCAGTCACCTATGAGTTATATATATTTAGATAATTTAGGTAATGGCCTTTCTCTAAGAAACGATAACCTTAAGCACTTTGATAGCCCTTCGTCTGTTGCAAGGACTCGAGATATAAGGCATTTTGAGTACTTATATACGCACGTTCCTCATCTTACACTGTGGGGTTTTTCAAAAGAGGACTTAAGGGGTTGGCAACGCGTGTAATTTTCCTGATGCGTCCATAGGTTGCGGTAACCGCTTCCCATTAGGCAGGCCCTATGCCTGCTTGTATTCCGTATGCCACCTTCGTGGTATAAAAAATGTGACAAACAAACAACTTCACAATTGACCTTTCTCAATAACCAGAATTAATTTGCATATCAAAGGTATTTCTCTGAAAAGTATGATTAATCAAGACGAAGAACTTTCACCTTTATGGTGGCCAATTAGATGCTAATACAATAAAAAGCTCATTTTGTTTCTGACTCTTCGTTGTTTTAATTAGCCAGATATTTTAAAATTTTTTGTTACTTTTGACTTACAAGACATATTTGTAAAATGAGCCTTCTTTGGTATATTTTTTTTACCAAAGGCATGTTTGTATACACACATTAAAGATATAAAAAAAATATTTACAGCTACCGGTTCAGCTATCTGTAGATTGTTTGCAACAGTCTGCACGCAGATCAGTTGTAAATAGGTACCAGTTCTAATTTAGTGCTGTAATAATATTTTTTTCAAATGTACTTTTTTGGACGTTTATTTGCTTAATGGGTAAACTTTTAATCCAATCAATCAAAAGCTTAAATGTGTCTAGACAACGAATAAGCGTATTATTTTATGTCCTATATTAAGGTTTTATATATTTATTCATTTATTCTGTATCGACGTTCATAGAGAATTGTTGCTATATACTTAGGAAACCTAAACCCGCATGCCCAGCGTGGATTATGGGCAATAACCCCAAAATGATAAATAATGCCATCTATGGCGCTCATTAGGGGAGGTCTATGTCCAGCAGTGGACTGTTATAGGCTGGTGATGTGTGATGTGATACTTAGGAATCAACAAAATGACCCCTTGTGAAGTACATCTTGGTAAAATTAGAAAAAGGCCTTTGGCAGTAACCGCCGCCTTAGGTAAGCAATACCATAAAGGCAGAAGAGGTTCTTGAATGAAGTCCAAGTCTTTGAAGATGGCACTAAAGCCACGTTACTTTGAAGAGAATTCGAGGCGCCATATTTCTTACAGCTAAGATTCAAATACATTATTCCTTTGCATCGCTTATTATGAAATAACATTGACCTTTGTATCGCTTATTATGAAATAACTCAAGCTATAAAATTAAAATTCTAAAGTAAATTCTATTAGTATAAAAACTGAGCTCAATTTCAACAGAAAGCTCGGTTAGCCGCACTTAAGAACTGAACTGACGGCCCCTTATTATAATGCAGCATAATTAATTTTTGATTGTTTTACCGCTACTTTGTATTCGAAAATGTCGTGATTAGCTACAAAATCTATATCTATATCTATACTAATATTATAAAGAGGAAAGATTTGATTGTTTGTTTGTATGTTTGTTTGTTTGTTTGTTTGTTTGTTTGTTTGAATTGAATAGGCTCCGAAACTACTGGACCAATTTGAAAAATTCTTTCACCATTAGAATCCAAAATTTTCCGTGATGAACATAGGCTATATAATATTTTCAAAAAAGTTAGGGATCCGCATGAAAAGTTCAATAATTGAACCGTGCGCTGTATATTCAACCTCTTTTTCTATTATGGCGCGTCAGAATAGAAAAAGAGGTTGAATATATATTCAACCTCTTTTGCGCACGGTGCTTGCTTTTTCTCTACGGCCAGTGTCAGTTATGGAGTGTCGGTCCAGTCAATGTCAAAAATCCCAATGCTGTTAAAAAAAGTAAGGGATCCGTATAAAACTGTGAAACCCATCGTGGTAGTGTGTATAATTTCTGAAAATTTTGTTTAATACCCGTGCGAAGCCGGGGCGGACCGCTAGTCTGTCATAAACAAAATTGCAATGTTATGTACATTAATATTAGATTTGCATAAATACTAGCTGTAATTATTTTATTTGGTTATTGGAATTTTCTTTATAATAAATTAGCAATTATATTCGATGAAAGAGGGAGGACAAACCTAAATTAGTTAAAGTTTTTGGTATTGAAATTTAATCATAAATAATAGATTTTTGGGACGACTAAACTTAACCAGTTTTTGTTTTCAGAAACTGGTTTCGTATCAAAAAGCAGATACGCATGTATCTACTTAGATGAGTTAGTGTTAAGGTTAGATGCCTACACAATACAGTTAAATCAACTGGTTGATAAAATATTTTATCAACTTTTATATAAAAGCAAAGATTTCATTAAGTAAATAACGCTCTGGCATCCATCGGTCAGAGTAGAAAAAAATTGGAATCTAATCCATTAATGGATTAGTTCAGTGGATCAGAGTGGAATAGGGCGGAAAATCCACACAGCATCATCTAGCCCCAAAGCAAGTAGCTTGTGCTGGGTAGTAAATAACCGACATCCTTAAACAATACATTAAACGGATAGATATTTTATTAGAAAAAGAAAAAACCCAGAATACCCGGAATAAATATCTTCATAACGCAAAACATTTTTCCTGAGGCGGAAATCGAACCAGCAAATTCCTACGCCTCAAGCGGAGCTTTGGCCGCTGCCAAAAAAATGTTAATCCCCTGATTTTAGTATCACTTCCGGCGGCTTATAAGAGAACATATGTACATACACAACAACACTTAAACTTTTACTGCGATTGATGATAATGATGATGACAGTATCTTTTTCGAAGGCGCTTAGGAAGGGTCAATTTAAATTGTACCTATCCCAGATGCCACAAGATTCGACCAAACCTGCGCGTCAAACACGCGGGATGCTGGACTCGGAAAAAAAGGGAGCTTCAACTACGTGGAAATTTTCCCTTAAAAAGTTCCCGTGTATCGGTTGCATTGCAAGTTGCATACTTGCAATGCAACCGAATTGCAAGTTCTCCGGTATCTCGGTCGCGGAGGTAGGTATTGCAAGGCTCTAGTCAGACGCCATTGTAACTTCCGTCATACGGCTGCAAATCCCGCTCCCCTTTCTGCGTGTCTGACGCGCAGGTTTGGCCGATTCCCGCCTCGGGACAATTATTTGTACGATCTACAAATATTTGTTTAGGTCTATGTATGTATGATAAAAATATCTACGTACCCGTATATCATTTATGTATCTCAGTATCTAGTACCCATAACACAAGCTCTGCTTAGCTTGGGGCTAGATGAAGCTGTGTGAATTGTCCAGTAAGATTTATTTATTTCTCCTAAAATAACAAACATGAGGATGTTTGTTATATAATGCTTGTTGTTTTATCGAACCAATCTTTTGTAGTCAGTATTTCCAACTCGTACAAGAAGGATGGTTATCAAAATAACTATTGTTTCGGAGCTATATATAGCAGACGGGGTCAGACTTGATTAATGTAATTGACCATTTTAGGAAAATTATCATCAAATTGCCACAATTTGAGTACCATGAGTAAACTTGGAGTGTACTCGATTATACTAATTAAGTTACGACATAAATATCTTTACAAATATCATGACTGTTTCAGTATTTGTTCGGCATTACAAAGTTAGATAATAGGTAGTATTACGAAGGCTGTTCAATGTTCATGGTATTTTTTTAGGCTTCGAAATCGTTTTCGAAAGTTTTATGGCCTCGCACGGTTTTATGGACAGACAAACTGTCCTGTTTTCAATCTTTTGTATCGCAGCGAAAAGTGAAAGAAATAAAAATTTTAAATAATATTTTCAGGATATACCATTTGCTATGCTGAAATTTTAAGAGACCTGCAAGGTTCATATGAAACAGAAAGTTTCGATTTGCATATTTCAAAACCGGTTCTAAAATTTCTATAGGTTTCATACCTTTTTAGATTTACCATTCAGCTGCCCGCGATTCATTGAGTGGGATAGAAATAAAAAGTATTGATTGTAATATTTCATAACAGTTTTAGAAAACTTTTAATTTTCACTCTTCTAAAAATACGGATAATAAAATGCATTTGAAAATTTACCACTACCTTATCCTTAACCTCCGAAGTGAATTACACTCGCACTTGATGTATCTTATTTTTTACTCTAATCTGATGTAAAGAGGTGATTTGCCGACGATGTATCACGAAGTTCTAGAACATTCCTAATCAATCTTGTCTTGAAAACCAGGATGCAAATGACTGGAAATAAAGCAGCAAGGAGCGCGTTCCAAACCTAAGCTGCAGAAAAAAATGGGATCCGTGTCAAAAGAAATTGCATTCACCAAGTGGGAGAGTGTTGCGCTATATGTCGCTTGTCCTAGAGCGGAAGACATCCTCATTCCACTCCAGGAGGATCAGGTAATTTAGGTCTTGATTTAATGTTCCAGCTAGCCGAGAGGAGTAAATAGAAAAACAACGCTGCATGCATTTTAATATAATGCATGCAGCAAACGCTGTATTGGCTCCTTTTGTATCAATTTTAATATCACTTTATATGTAAATCGCAAATCTCATTGTGAATTAGTATTTTGAAGACATAATTTGTTTTTTTTTATTGTATCCTATAAAAGACATTGCATTACTTACTAGTACAAACGATTATCCGTGAATGGTTTAATAGAATTCATATAATATATCTACACTAATTTACTAAAGATGATAGATTTGATTGTTTGGATTGAAAAGGCTTCGAAACGATGGATGGAGTGATTTGAAAAATTCTTTCACCATTAGAATTCCACGTTATCTCAGATAAGATAAGCTATAGAATATTTGAAAAAGTTTGGGATCCGTATCGAAACTTCAATAATGTAACGCACCTCACGTATGTGCTTGGTAAATTAATAATTTTTGAAATTTTTCTTAGTACCCGTGCAAATCTAGCAATAGTAAAAGTATGGCTGTCACCTTTTTACGTTTAAACGGCTGTTCGGATCTTAGTGAAATTTAGCAGGGAGATCCCCGGAGTGGACAGAGGCTTCTTGAAAAGCTCGTGCTTAGCCAAAGCTGGTTAATTAGTTTTTGACCTACAAATTGTTAGGCGAATACTGTGGAAGTCCAAATGCAGTCCAAGTTTTTCTCATTTGTGACAAGAAGCTGATCATTAAAAAAAAACAATAATAACAGACTTTCATTCAGTTTTCAAATGAGTAACAATGACGACCTCCACGGTGTGTAACGAACGAAGTTCTACGACACAGAGCTGCAGCCTCATTGTCTAACTTGAAGTCCATTACCAGTGAACTTCAAACCGATTACCAGTTGTAGACACAGTCAGGATGTTGTCGGTATTGTCTAACTAAGGTATTCAACTGGTCTTCGGTTTCAGCTATTTACACAATATGAAAGTGACAATCGAAGTCCAGGCTAGGTTTTAAATGCCGAACTGAAGCCGATTACGATAATATGATGATGATGATATTCGAAATTTGTGTTCAAATCTATTCTCCTTCATAGGGCGTTTCTTTGACACATTTTCAATTATAGAGTAAAACGATATCACAAGAGTTTTTCGGAAGGTCTAAGATCTAAATGACGTATTTCTTTTTGCCTATCGTTCTATCGTAAAGAGCAACCACCTGAATGACGCAATGATATGAATAAATAACTTTGTCAATATCTACCCCTTGTTTTTATTTTGTACATGTATGTCTTGAATCTTAATAACCCTTAAAAAGAGGTTTTATACTGCTTGCCTGGAATATGATTTTAAATATTATTTATATATTATCATACAGATTAAAGTTCCTATGTAACCTAACGTTTTGGATTTTTATGAAATTAGCCGGTAGATGTCCTTGCTTATCAAACAATTATGCTTCATAAATTTTTTGATAGCACAAATTTGAATTATTTAAATTAATCAATAGAACTCAAACTAAACTTGTTTTGATTCCTTTAAGCCGAACAGGGTGTATAAATCAAATTTTAAAAATATCATAAAAATACTAGGATATAATAGATACAACAAATCTGGTACTCTGCTATCGATAATAGAGTTCATATTTATTAACGGTCATTGATATATATTTACATCAAAAGCATTGATAGAGAACAGATTATTGATTTAATAATGACGTTGTCCTCAAGCAAAATATGCTCGGCATAGTTTTGACACACAACTCAAAGCAATTACGCTAAGTGAATTTTAGTTCTAAATATAGAAAAGGTTTCAGTTATAATAATGGTGCGACTTACCGGTGAAGTGCGGTGCGCCCGCTGTCGTGGTGTTGGGCTGAAGATCACAAGGTACAAGGCTCCAGGCAGTCCTGCGAGTTTGTTGTGGCGCGGAAAGGTTGTGTACGGGCGAGCGGGGCGCGTGGAGCGCGTAGGGCGCACGGGTCCGGGCGTACTGCGGTGGGACGAGCGGCTGGCGTCGAGGCAGGCAGATACTGTGGCGGCGGGCGGCCCGCGCAGCCCGCCCGCCCACGGCCGCCAGCCCGCGCTAGCCGCCCGGTCGCGGTGCCTTCGATGCCGTAACACAACCTCACCGTCACCGCACAACAATATTTGAACTTTAATCACATATTGAAATAAACTGTCTTTTAGTATACAACTCGTCTATTGAACGTGAAGGGCAGCTGGCGGTCTAGGTACCTTCTTGTTGTGCCGATCAATCCGATCGAGCATGGAACAACACAAATTTATCATGATGATTAATTGTTGCAGTTTGCTTCGCGTGTCTAAGATGGTCCGTTTTTGCTGCTTTATCGGTTGTTTGGGCTCCTTGATGTTATCTCTGGGAATGAGCCGTTTTCTGATGTAGCTCTTTTGATTTCTTAACCGACTGCATTTTTATTTAAAAGTAACTTGTTAAATTAATTCGTATCATTGCAACACTTTAACATTTATTACGAAAACTGCGACTAAGTAATGTTCAAGGAATCTAGAAAGTTCTTTTCGTAGAAAAACACACCTACGCATCTTAGTCATAGCCAAGTTTCTCCATTTCCCATGAAAAGTTAGATGGCACCATAACCCATCACGACAACGAAATGACATTTTCTCCGTTGAAAATAAAACAGATTATCTACTGTATTGCAGAGGTTAAACGGGATACAAAACCTTTGCGAATATAGGGAGTTATTTTATATTATTTCCTCCACTCCAGCTCTATTAAGGTAAAAGAGGGTAAAGTACCTACGTAATTTTCAAGGACTCAGGTTTTCTTTATAAGCTACTGTCTATTTACGAATTTTTTGTGTCAAGCAGCGAATGAAATATTGCTAGACAATAAATCACTGGATACACAGATACACAAATGTAGGGGTTGTCTGTTTTTTGTAAAAATATTCGTGGAATGAAAATGAGGCTGATATCTGGTCAATGATGAATTTGCTACTTTGCGATAAATTAGAATATTTGTTTTTTTATATGATTTACTAGCTTTAGGGACCTGGCTGAGCATTTCGTGTTTGTTTCGTTCTATACAAGTATGCAAATTCCAAATTCGGAGTTTCCAACACCAAAGCTGGCAACTTTCTATAACATACGAACCAAATTGAAAGCTAAACTCAGGTGTTAGGGCCCACGGGCCATCAGTATCTACTAGCACGAACTGCTGCATAGTTTGAGAGCTGCACTTTACTGAGTGGGTTGCGGGTTCCCAGAAGCCTCATTTCCATGTTGAAACATAAACTTTACCTTCAGAACTACACAAATAAACAAAATAAACAAACGAAGCCTTTTCAGCTGTGTTTTAAACGTAACAATGCATAATATTCTCACGATTTACCAGGTGCCTACAAGAATGTATCACAACTAATCTATCAGTACAAAGACTTCTCTTTATTTATTTACAAAGATTGTCTTTGGTTACCACTTGACCTTTACAACGTAGCTAAACTCTATTAAGTATCCACCTACTTTGTAACTCTGCTAAAGTAATCGCAACTTCGGTAAGCAACACAAATTTTCAAGCCGCTAAGTGTTTTAGTTCTTGTTCAATAGGAAACTGCAATAATCCAATAAACTGTGTCAGAGTTCAGCTATTGGAACTCTGATAACAATTCTGAAAATAGTTAAGTGTTTAAAATGGTAGCAAGATTAAGTTATTTCACTAGTAGGTAGATTAAAATACCAGTTGTGACTTTATTCCATAGATAGTAAATTGCATAGAGTGTCGGTTCAATTAATTGTTGATGCTCGTGAGAATATCTGTTTTATTTTTAAATCTTTAATGGAATATACAGGGTTAAATCAACATTGATTATGTCTCCCTCGAAAGTATACTTATTTCACTTAGGCTTCATTTCTAATTTTACATCTTGAAATTTTAAGTCTTGTGTTAACATCCTAACCAAACACCCAAATATTATTGACTTCTCCAATAAAAAACAAATCAACATTATACTTAAAACAAAAATCAAATCTTTCCCCTGCGTTCCGGACGCACTTCACAACAATAATCTATATATTTATGTTTATTATTTCAGTCAATAACATTTACCCAAGACGGTCAATTACTCTTAACACCAATACACTTAGATAATATACATAAGCAAAAACGAGTATTTTTATGTTCCTTACCGTAAAGTTGTTGATTGATAACTTGGTGAAAGTTGACCGATGATAGAAGCGGTTAGATATTACGGCCTTGCGAATCACTGAATCAAGTGCAAGTACTCGAACTAGATAATCCCCACTTTGGCGTCAATAGTCTGCAAAGAACCTTTCTCTGTTCGTTGTCAGTGGCACGGTGACCGCGATAGGCGAGAGGCAATCATGTTGTCAGCTACGTACGCTGTCTTGCTCGTGATCGCCGCCACTCAGCTGGCTACCGGCGCCCGCGCACCTGATCTCACCTTGGCAGAAACCGTCTACGCTAAAATGTCTGGAGCTTGTAAGTACCTACATGTCTATGGTCTTTATATCTTTTGTCACTCGCACAATGTAAAGATGCTATAGATAAAACTAATTTTCTCTTTCAGGTAGAGCAATCATGGATTTTCGCTACAGCGCAATGACTGATCAAAACGATTTGATAAAGACCATGAAAATAATCCAATTAGATGGAAACACGGTTAGATCCTACCCAATTAATGAGGCGTTCGCTGCGTTTACAAAACCCACCGTTTACGATATTACGAAACAGACCAAAATTATTATTCACGGCTTCAGAGACAGTTCACATTCCCAAGTGCCTATGGACTTGGCCGAAGCCTACAACTCAAAGAAGGTTAATGATACACAAATGTTTAATGTATTAATGGTAGATGCAGAAGAAATGATCGACAAAGGATACATATTGTCGGCCCACAATGCTCGGCTCGTCGGAAAAAGACTGGGCAATTTACTTGCCAATCTTGAAAATTTCGGAGTGAATGCTGAAGATTTCCATTTATTGGGGATAAGCTTGGGTGCACACATCGCCGGGTGGGCGGGTAAATATTTCCGACAGTATAAAGGTCAAAGTTTAGGTCGCATCACTGGATTGGATCCCGCCGGTCCATGTTTCTCGTACGCTTATAGTGACCAAAGATTAGATAAAATGGATGCTGCTTATGTGGATATTATTCATTCGAATCGATTGATACAAGGTGTGATTGAGCCGCTGGGCCACGCTGACTTCTACATCAACGGAGGCGGGCCGACTCAGCCAGGCTGCGTGATGCCATCCTGCAGCCACCTGCGGGCGGCCCAGGTCTACACGGAGAGTGTGCGGACCCCTATGGCATTCATAGGTGTCCGATGTCCAGACTGGAAACATTTTGAAACCGGCTCATGTCAATCTAAGGAATATGCAGTGTTGGGATATGGATCCTCTACTACGAGTCGAGGTCTTTATTACTTGCGTACATCGGCAAGTCCGCCCTTCGGACTCGGAATGGAAGGCACTGTTTTCAAAGAAGCGGTAGTAGATACTGTGTTACGTACATTGACTATGAAGTGATCGTGAATAGTAGTGAAATAAATTGCCATAATTAGCGGAATGCCCAAGACCTACTTACAAATACATAGTTAAGTTTGCCTTGTTGGTAATTAGAATTCACAGACATTTTTGTAATGAATTCATAAAGGCAGAGCGGACTCCGTGTCCCCTCGTCACGAAAATGACTTGACGTAAAAAATAAACATAAATTCAAAAAGTTCAAGGTTTCTTTTAAAAGTAAATCTTTTACTTACTCGTGATTTTGTATCCACATAATAAAAAGTGAACGTGACTAGGTTATACCGAGTTAATCGCCGTAACCTTCGAGATACATAACCTTTTAGAAACTGCCAACAAATTCGCTAGCCTGTGAACGAAGTCCTCTTGTAAAATTTGGGTAGAAAAGCCCATTGTTAGATAACACGGGTCATTTCAACACAGTGATGCGAATTAGAATTATAAAGCAGTGTAATAGCCATTGTCGGGTTGATTGTCAAGCGTTGCAAGCGAGAAACATTATGTTACGTCACCGTTTCGCAACGCTGGATATTCGGTCAGTGCGAATGCTGAGAGTTGACATCATGAAACTGTGAAATCGCACTGTTTATAATTTATTCGTCACTAATTGACGAAATTGTCAAGCGTGTTTTTGCATAACTCGGGCAAATATTGATGTTGCCGAGTAAATATGATCTAGTTGACAATGAGGTCGAATTAGGTTTCTAATACTATACGTAGGTACCTACTGTTTTTTGAGGTGTACCTACTGTACAACTAAAAAACTGCTGTACTAATGTAAATTACCTTCAAAATAAGAAGCGGATCAAGTAAATTGGATGTGTTAATGAAAGATGAATCCATTTACCGATCCAGTAACAAACTAGAATTGATTCATGGTGACGGCTTCGTAGTAGTTTACGACGATAAGGATTTACTCTATTGCGGTGCCGTTATAAAGAGAAGAACAAGATTATTCACGCTAGGATTGTTCAATAAGGAAGTTTTTTACTTAGTTTTACTCGTGAATAGCCGGGGCATTAAATATTGTGTTAGACAACATTATTTCATTTTAAAATAATGCCATTCGATAAACTACTAATACAAAAAACACTTTGCTGGTTCTAAAAAAAATCGAAAGACGGGTCTTAATTGTGGTGAAACTCGTTTAATTTAGAAGGTAATCAAATAAAATAGAATACATTAAATGCATGAATAAATTTTATTCACAACAACAATATAATCGGAAAGAAATAAAAACTCTGACACAATTATAGGATATGTATATGCATATAGTTTTTACAAAAAGATCCTAACTTAGCATGTAATACTGACTAAGCTCCAGTAGGAGGCCTAGCCAGCGCTGTTCTTCGGTTAAGGCCTGTATAGGTGACGACACGAAGGGCCCTACGCTCAATTTCAATGAACTAAAATTTATTGAATTACAGTGCACGTCAGAATTAATACCCCCCTTGTATACAAACTATTTTCGACTAGGTACTTCTAATTCCCTTGTAACTTGTCACAAATTTTCACATGCAAAAATTTATCGGGTTATTCCCATCTGATCATATGATCAGATTGTGGTTGCATCTGATCAAATAAAAAGTTCCCGATGGATCATTGATCAGATGCAACTGCTTTTTTGAATTAAATTTTGTGCCAACGGATCATAATTATATTTTTGGCGTGTAATATTACTATGCAACTAACAACCTTTTTCTATACGACTTTTTTGTACTTATTAACTACCTATTTTTATAGTTCCTGTTGGGTTGAGAAAAATAAAAAAAAAAATGATTTTGATTAAAAAATCAGTCTTATAATTGCAAAAATACTTAAAACTTTAATTAAACAAAATCTACAATAAACAATTCTTAAAACAGATTAAATACACAGAACAATCTTAAATAAATAAAAATTATTTTGATCACAAAATAAGTCTTATATTTATAACACAAGTACTTAAAACAAAATCAACAGTAAAACACTAAACAATTTGTTAAATAGGTTAAATAGACAAAATAATAATAAATATATATTGAAATTTGGGTTGATTAAAGTACCAATTGTTTGTTTACAAACTAAACATCTAAAAATCAGTCTAAAATTTGTAATGGTAGACTAAAATTAAACAAAATCAAAAACATGACATTACAGTTTGCCTAATTAGATAATAATTGTTAGGTTAAATTATTATTTTCTTAAAGCGTAGTAACAACTTAATAAATAATAAAAAGTTCTAAGTACTTTTGATATAAATATAAGACATATTTTGTGATTAAATTTTTTATTTATTTAAGATTGTTCTGTGTATTTAATCTGTTTTAAGAATTGTTTATTGTAGATTTTGTTAAATTAAAGTTTTAAGTATTTTTGCAATTATAAGACTGATTTTTTAATCAAAATCATTTTTTTTTATTTTTCTCAACCCAACAGGAACTATAAAAATAGGTAGTTAATAAGTGCAAAAAAGTCGTATAGAAAAAGGTAGTTAGTTGCATAGTAATATTACACGCCAAAAATATAATTATGATCCGTTGGCACAAAATTTAATTCAAAAAAGTAGTTGCATCTGATCAATGATCCATCGGGAACTTTTTATTTGATCAGATGCAACCACAATCTGATCATATGATCAGATGGGAATAACCCAATTTATCACGCCGCCGCCGCCGCTCTGGATCGAACCGCCCACCCATAATACTCAAAGTCTGAAATTCCCAACAATAACAACTTTTGTGCCCCACATACATTGAGATTGGGGGGTACTTATGTGTGACGCGCACTGTACCTCCTTGATATAGAACTAACATCATGTTAAAATTAGATAAACAAACAAAATAACATCATGATAAAGCAAAACAATTAGTAAAACATTATATTAAGTACTTTATTAGGAAACATATCGACTTCCGGCTATTAGCGCCCGGCTATATTTGAGGTCTATGAAGTTCGAACAGGGAAACTTATCCCAAAATAAATCTCGTAGACACTATAATCTAAAACAACTGTATTATAGCCGTTAGTTATTTATAAAAGTATGTTATTTCGCAATTGGATGGATACTATAATTGCGAAATAACATGTGTTTACTTCGTGCGAACGTCGTATTATTTAAGTATATGTACTTAAAGGAACGTCCGGTAATACATTAGTTCCTTTCTAGGAACGTTGCGTCTAGGAGCTTTTTCCAGTGTTTAAATTTAATTTAAAATATAACCTGTTCTCTGAGGAAACATTTTCTTAACACAGTAAATGATGATGATAGTACAACACGGGTTATTTGTTTGTTACGACTGTAATTTGTTTTGTTCTTTTACTATATTCAGAGTTGTTTTATTCACTTGACCTTGTGATTTTTTTATTTTATAGAGCCTTTTTTGGCCCCTATTAGGCGATAGTTCAAAGGTATATGGTCAATGGATAACTTGTAATAATTTAAACCATTATTGAGTTGTTTAAAACCCCTTATCATATCAAATCAATAAATGTAAACTGTGTTTATTTTTTGACACGGAAATAATTTTATATTTATTTATTTCTGTCGCTTAAGTAAGTAGACTATTAAAGGCTTACTAGCCGTTTGCGTAGGTGTCAGATCTTATAAACAGATGCTGTTTATATCATCTTGTATAGATGAAAAAGACCTCTGATGGCGGATGTAAGGAAGCGAAGAAGAAACCTTCAACCTTTTAGATTATTTGTCAAGTTTGATCAGATCCGGTCCCAAGCTTATTTAACCCCCAGATTAAAATTTGACAATAACTTATTAAAATCTCAGATTGAAATTGTATAACGTTTAAATCCCGAGATTTCGATCACTTTGTAGTTCCTCTTCTTGTTGTGCTGGGTATCACATATTTTAAAGAACTGATATTAAAAACCTTTACAAAAATTGGATATACATTGTCACGACAACGAATAGTACTCTCTACCACTCTTATGTATTATCTACCCCCTCTCTTTTTTATCATCTTTTGGTGCGATACTAAAGCCACCAAAAGATAATAAAATATATGTATAATAATACGCTCTAGCTCACGAGGCCCATTATTCTAATTATAACATTTTTATTTAGAGAGCAGGTATACTTCGTCAATTATTATACCAAAAGGGCCAAAACTATAAAGTACCTAATTTGAGTTAGGGTGGGACTTGAAACTTCCTCGGACGTTTACCATCCTTGACATTTCGATTACCTTGTAGATGTTTAGCGAATTATATGATTCATAAGTAGGTAGTAGGAATAAGCGTATAATCATTAAGAGGTATAAATTGAAACAAACGTAAAATATCTGTTTAATTTATCGTAATTAGAAATTATTTTTAGGCTTTGTTTGTACAACCTATGGTAGGGATCAAAGAGAAAATTATTTTATTATCATCCAGACCAACTGATTAGATTCAGTTCTAATAAAGTAAGATAATATTTGGGCCCACACAAATCAAATAGAATGTTAAATTACATGTAATTTAAATTACATGTACAATTACACTTGCTTTCATAAAATTTTATGGGACGATTACGGAACTTCACGAATGCCATAGTGTTTCCTGGCATTGTTGAAACTTCATTTACGTTAGCTGTCGACGTAAATGCATATCGGGTGTACTTGAAGAAACACGTAGCTAAGATCTATGTTATTATAGTACGTAAGCTCTCGCACTCAGGGTAATCTCTAGGAAATTATATATTATCCCAAAAGAATTCGATTTCAGCGGGACTCGAACCCGCGGCCCTCCCTCTGTACGGGAATCTCCTGACCACTACACCACGAAATCAAGTACCCAACAAATAGAAAATCTTTGGGACTCTCGTCGGTTTACAGCGCCTTTAGCTCCACCTACAGGGAAAACAATGAAGTTTATCCAAACCTACTCAAAGACTTAAATTACACCAAGTCAAGGAAGCCATGAGGTTCCTTGATAAGTGCGCACAAACTGGAGAAATGAGTTTTGAATTTTAACTCTATTTAATTAAAAAGTTTGAATGTTACGGGCTTCAATACAGTCCTACCTGGTAATAAAAAAACGTGCCAACGCGGCATTGGGTATTCAAATTTGAAAAGAATAAACGAGCTGTTCGTAAATTTTTTACTACTTATTATATCAAAATATTACAGACAATTTTAATATGACTCACACAATATTGAGTAATGGGAGTGAAAGTGAAATATTATGTTAACTCCAGAAAAAACGAACACGGAAACTGTGATAAAGAATTTACATAATAATAATTTCTAAATTTATCATTAGTATTTTTCTCATATTTAGGATGAAAAGCAGAGTCTTGCAAACGGCACTCGAGGTTATAAATTTTGGTAAATTTATAACCTCGAGTGACGTACCTAATTTGAATCAATAATCATTTATACAATTTAGCGGCGAAATATTACCATAACCAAACTCACGGGTAATAATTTGCGCCCAAAATATTAAATATATGCAGCTTCGCACGGTATGATAACAAATAAAATAATTTTGCATGTGGAAACGTAAGTTTTTTGAAAATTTTATATCTAAATAGCCTATGTTCATCAGGGAAAATTTAGGATTATAATGGTGAAATAATTTTTCCAAATCGGTCCTCCAGTTTCGGAGCCTATTCATTACAAACAAAAAACAATGAAATCTTTTCCCTTTTCATTATTTATACAGATGAATCTTTTCAATGATCTTAATTGTTGTTGTTATTATTTCCATGATCCCTAGCCATAGTGACCCGGTCCTTTGGAAAGCATGCGTGGGGCCATAGACAACAGCACAGAGGCTTAACTAGAGTTAATTCAAAGGCGATGGCTACACATAGCAGGTATCACCCTCGGTTGCGCAATATCTTACCCTCGAAGATGATATCCGCCAGGTGTAGAGACTATTGCAAAGGAAGGAAGGAATAAAAAACAGGTTATTGTAATCGATGGACTGGGTAATCTAGCTATAGGGGAGAGTGCGGATGTCTGCCATAAACATAATGTCATCATTATCATTTATGTTTTATTAACACTATTGGTCTTGATATCTATTTGAATAGTGGTCGGAAAGAAATACCTAGGCTCGGGTTCCAAGTAGTTCCTATTTACGCCTGCGACGCAGGAGGTTGCGTGTTCGATTCCCGCCTGGGGATAAATATTTTTACGATCTGCAAATATTTGCTCAGGGTATTCTGGTCGTTTTCTATACGAGTAAAATAATAAAAACTATGTATATCTATGTAATTATTGTATTATGGATAACAGTTATCTAGTATCCAAAAGACAAGCTCTGCTTAGCTTGGAGCTAGATAATGCTGTGTGAATTGTCCAGCACTATTTATTTATTTATTTAGGAAAACAGGCCTTAGTTCTGAATATGCCCTTTTTACTCCTCTATCGTGGTAATACATTATTTGTTTTTAGAATAATAATTCGACATGGTCTTGTTGACAAATAATACAATTGATCTCATAATTATAATAAAATAAAAAATGTGTACAAAGCAGATTGAAAAACTTATTTTGTTTGACAAATAAAAAAATCCTTGCGATAAAGTTACAAAGTACGTGAGGAAAACCATTCTTACGGAAACGACGTAGGTTACTATTTGTCTTAAACATTCTTCAAGAAATTCTCTTATTATTGGAAGCAAATAGAATCAAATAGGAAGCAATTTTTGGATAGCATTTCAACGTTGAAAATGACAGGTAGCAGGCTTCCTATCGAGCGCGACTTCGTTTGCGATTGACAAGCTTTTGTCCACATTTTCGTTCCTATTAAATAATGTTGAACAAATAAACTTCAATGTGCAGTATTTGAACCACTTGTTATACTTTTAATATACCATTTTAGATATATTTAGTATTAAGATCGTGTAAAATTGTAACCTTTTAAGTGTATTGATGGTGCAATAAAGTAATATTCTATTCTATTCTATACTATGGTCAGAAGTTAAATGTTGATGAAGTTTTTTTTTAAAAGGGCAAAAAGCCTTTATTAACAAATAAAATTACAATGATCTAACTAAATAAAAAACTAGTATTTACAATTGAAACAATTGAGCTAACTGCAGACTGTTGCGAACAAACTACAGGTAGCTCAACTGATCCATATCAATACCAGTTGGAAGTGTACCCAAGATGCTGGCTGCATTGCCACGTTGTATGGCAATGCTGATGCGCTGCGCCAGATATTGACCAGCTCTTGGGTCACACGTTACTTCGACCAGAGGCTCAGATAATTTTTTGAATACCCGGAGAGCCTCGGTACCCTACGGAAGTTCTTAGATAAAAAAAATGGAATTGAAAATCAATCAATTAATGATTTAGTTACGCGGGACTATTATCTTAGGGAACATTATAATACCAAATTATTGGGTGACTTTCTAAAAACTAAAAACAATTTCTCTTTTTACTTCTTTTTAACGTTTTTAAATGATTTAATTAGAAATAATATTAATATATTAACGTGAGGTGCCGATGACCGGTGGGCACTTTAGTTTAGAGGTGATTTGGACACGTCAGATGCGTAGGGCGTGGTTACGCACCGCACGAACCGCGCCGCCGCGCCGTGCCGTCTCCTGTCAACTTTTCGTACGAATGCCTCACTAAGAATCTGAAAGTCAAATACTTTAGCCTATTTTAAGAGAAGTTTTGAAAAATCTTTAATTTAATTATTTTGTATTACGATTAAATTGTTGTTGCTTGAGCTGTTACAGTTTTCTTATAGGTTTATTTTCTTGACAAAGCGTTGTACCAAAACCGATTAATGCGATAAAGGGTTCATAACGACAAACAAACGATGAATTTATCGATGTATACCACTACGCAAGACTGTTTGAAATAAGAATATTATTTTTCCATCAAGAAAACTTTGGTTTAATTTCAGGGAAAATTATGAGTGTCATTTATAAATTTATCGAGAGCTTAGAGGGTCGGATAAATTCTTTACCGTTCCTACCGGTTTACGATAAGGTTTTTTCTTACAGGGCAAATTGAGATCAAATTACCGAAATTTCAGTCTTGTTTAATAATTCAGTTGCTAAAACAGTTTGGTACCGATCGACGAATCCCACTCGTAGCGTTCGCTCACTCTCGTTCGCTTGGTCTACCCACCATACAACAACAACAACAACAACATCAGCCTATAATAGTCCACGGCTGGACATAGACCTCCCCTAATGAGCGCCATAGATGGCATTATTTATCATTTGGGGGTTATTGCCCATAATCCCCAATCTGGGCATGCGGGTTAGGGGATCGCAGTTCGGTGGAGTTGTTCTGGAGAGAGCGCTGCTGCCCACCCCCCGGTGTGTCTCCCTTAGTCGCCTCTTACGGTACTTACTATAAGAAAAGTCTGACTCAGTGTCAATTTAAGAAGACTTACTGAAAAATAGCAAAGTTTTTCAACTTTCACGACTTTTTGACATATTAAAGAATATTATCGGGTATTTATCGCGTACCTTTTACTGTATTTTCCCCAACGTTTCCATCGCACAAAACAACAGGTACCTAACGCGATAAATACTTGATAAATTTTCTTTTTAAATAGCAATGCTTTAAGTTGGACTTGTATGAATAAAGGGACTTTATGAGTCCATTATCATAAAAAAATTATACGTATTGTAATCGAACGGCGGCGCCAGCAGTAACGAAAATTATAACATAATAATGATGATATGAAATATATAATATGCACATAACAGAGAACTAAATTAGAACTAGTATTGATATTGAAAAGAGACTTGCAAACAAGCTAAAGGTAGCTCAACTAATCTAATCAATAGATACCCGTCGGAATACCAGTCGCAAGTGTCTCCAAGACGCAGCTGGCTGCATTGCCCCGTTGTATGGCAATGCTGATGCGCTGCGCCAGATACTGACCCGCTCTCGGGTCCTGCGTTGCGTCGACCAGACGCTCAGATACTTTTTAAACCTGGAGTACCTTGGTACCCCACGGACCTCTCAACAAAAATAAGTTTCTTGAAAGTCCATCGTTGCCTGAAGCAATTTTGCTAAATTACTTATTCGTAATCAAGTCAATCTTAACGTTTCATCACACAGGTCTTGAAATTTTTAAATCGAACGACTGTTACCATCAACTGTTAACTGTTCTTGTTAATAAAATAAATAATAAAATTCTGCAATCCACACAACATCATCTAGTCCCAAGATAAGCAAAGCTTGTGTTATGGGTACTAGATAATTGATATACTTTATATAGATATTATTACACAAATAGATATATTTTATTCTCTATCTACATAGAGGTGTGTCCATTGAAGTTTATTATTGATGGTATTTCCTAAGAACTTTCTAGCGTACAATTTTTTGCGACTCCTTTTACGTTTGCGTTAGCTTTATTTTACCTTCTGTAACATTCGTTATAAAAAATATAATACATTTCGGTTTTTAGCTTCGTCAAGCAATAAATGATAATTGACACTATAGGTACCAATGAACTACTTTTAAGATTGTATTATTCACATGACCGAAATTTTTGTTTTGTCGGTCCATTTTAAAATTTAGTAAATCATCTTCAACAAACAATACAATCTCGTGATTATTTTTAATAAGATGACACAGGTTGTTAAACTAATGAACTAGCAATACAGTAGATTTTTGTCGGTGGATTTGAAGTTGTCATTAAATATACAAGCCATTTCCATTCGATAGATCCACCAACGGACAGAACCAAGCTCATAGTGCCAATTTTTTTTGTCTGGTCGTATTATTGACCATTATGAAAACGAGCCTCGTTCAAATGAAATTATCAAAATTTCGATATTGATACCACTTATGTTGAGCGACAACATTTATGGTCTCACATGAACAGAAATAAGTGCAAAGAAATATTTCTAAATTGTCTCGATATAAAACGACTACTTAAGTTAAAGTAGGTACCTAAATTGAATAGAAAATTTTTATCTTCTTTCGATAGTATTTTTTATTGCAGACATGTACAGTGCGCGTCAGAATTAAGTACCCCCCTTGTATACAAACTATTTTCGACTACTTCTAATTCCCCTGTAACTTGTCACAATTTTTCACATACAAAAATTTATCAGGCCGCCGCTTAAGATCGAACTGCCCTTCCATAATACTCAAAGTCTGAAATTCCCAACAATAACAACTATTGTATCCCACATACATTGAGATAGGGGAGACGCGCACTGTACATAATGTACACTGATGTATTGATCCATTATAAATAAATAAATGAAGTGAAATGAAATAAAACATACAAGGGATCATAAAAATAACTAGAAGGTCGTTTCAAACATACACCCTGCTACTGAAACCAGATAAAAAAATCAATATTTTTTCAAGAAAAATATATGGTTTAGGTTATATTTACAAAATATTAAGTAATAAGATTTGTTATTAGGTTATTAAGGTCACAAATTAGGTAATTTTACTTCTACAGGGACTGTGAGCAACAAGTGTTGTATAAAGTTGAGAATAGGGCAGAAATGGGAGGGTGAGTAAAGCATACATCTATTATACACTACTTCATCAATAACCTGATATGAAATAATAAAGAACTTTTTAACGAGAGATAAGATATTAGTGAATTAGCATTTGACTTCGAACAACCGGGTATAGGCTTAGACTTGAAATCAAAAATCCTTCACTATTATATCTTTAGGATTACAAAACAGGCTTTTAGACCAGTCAAAATTTAAACTATAAATTATCATCAAATATTGTTCGATTATCTATGTATTAGCCTTATAATTTTATGAAATGTAATTTATGGACCAGCAATTTCTACTTGCAAAGTTGTATGTTGTTGATGACACTAATATAAGTAAGAGAAACTCACATTTTCTGGTTTACAACACTTACTTTTTTAATTTTTCTTGACACGTTCGAATGCTTTGCAGTCTCTGCCAGATGACTTTCTACTCCCATGTGCAAAGCTAGCTTGAGTGGGATTAAAGAGTTAAAACAAGATGTTTTGAAAACTGTCCACCTACATCTCAATCATAATCATTTATCACCTCCAGTTACAATAAAGATGTCTGCTGTGCCCACATTGTGTTGGTACGTAGGTATACAATGTCGGCTTCAAACGTTTCATGCTTAGGGTTGATCGTTTCGAGTTGCTGCAAGATTCAAATTATTTTGGATTTTAGTCTTTTCTGCGATTCACAACGAATTAATCTAGGAGGGAAGGTATTTGACGCAAATCGTTTATGATTTCCAACTATTGAATAGAATAATTTCTATGCACAGGTATTTTAGGAGCACTTGGGGAAATGAGAGATTTTGGGGTAAATGATTTTTATCATAATATGTGGCCGAAAACTAGCAAAGATTTTTTTTTAAATTATTTATGGGAGTTTGATTCATTGGTATGATTATGTCAGTCCCGTATTTTCACAAATTATAACTCATAACTAAATTACATCTAACACTAACCTGAATATTTTCACTGCCGATCATTCAGAGGGGGATAATTTTGTTAACACTATTCAGTAGGTTAAAATTATACATTTTTTTACAATTATATATAATGTTGACACGCTCCGCTCACACCCCACTAGAAGATAATGCGCCATAATGTCTCACAATTGGGCGAATTTGTGATTTTCATTAAATATTAAAGCTTATTAAGGGGGATGTGCCCGGAGCGTCTTTGAGCCATGACGAAACGATGGATGGATAAAGCTAATTTGTAAATTACTGCAAAAGCAGAGCTCGCACACGCTTTCCCGCTTCAAATTATGGTGCCGCAACCGCTATCATTATTGATTTGACTTGTCTAAGTGCTTATTTGTAAGCCTAAAGAAATAAAGTTATTGAATCTGAATCAGGATGCTCGCTGTTCTCGTAAGGTCTACAAAGAGCCGATGTGTTCCCGTTATCGCCATAGACGCTGTCCCTATTCAATGGGGACATCGGAACTCAAAAAAACTAATTAAAATGAAAGAGGAAAGCGTAACTCAACAAAAATATTTATTTGTTCCTTTGAAGCTTACGATTATTCATTTGCTTCAAAAAGGCTATATAGGTTCATAAAGCCTTAGCTTCAAGCTAGGCTAGTGTACGCACTAGCCTAGCTTGAAGCTTAGGCGTAAACCGATGATGGGTAGCTAGGTTAAGTAGCTGTGTTGTAAAGCTTGTGGTAAACTTGATGTAAAGTGGCTAGGTGGCGAAGCTATGCGGTAGCTATAGGCAGGCTACAACGTCTTATATAAATTGACCTTTAAATTATGAAACCACACCAAATAATAATGTGGCGGTTGAATTGCTAATTTACCCAAACTAAATTTCAAGACACAATGGCGTAACTGCGCAGTAGGTAGGTACTCCAATTATTTTTCAACATGAGCTTTTATTAAACCAGTTTGTGGGATTAGGCAATTAAATTAGCTAATTATTAAGCTGGGATGAACACAACAATATAATCAAACAACGCTTTACAAAGACTCTTTAGACAATAGTTTATGATGATTTGAACTGGCGCTATTCTGGTTTGGTTTTGTGTGGACTATTGGACAGGAAATGCTGTTTAATCTTTTTCTATACTTATTTGCCGTGTGGTGCCGGCATAGAATTTCACCACCCCAACTCTTCCCGTGGGTGTCGTAAGAGGCGACTAAGGGAAAACACCGGACGGCGGGCAGCAGCACCCTCTGCAGAACAACTCCACCGAACTGCGATCCCCAACCCGCATGCCCAGCGTGGGGATTATGGGCAATAACCCCCAAATGATGAGTAATGCATTCTATGGCGCTCATTAGGGGAAGCTTATGTCCAGCAGTGGACTATCATAGATGATGATGATACTTATTTGGTAAACGCTTTTTAATGTGGGAAGTGCAATTACAGGCAGTCAAAATACTATCGGCGACCAAAGCGAACTGCATTGTTAAAATTTTGCGGTCTCCTTGTTTTTTTAGAAACTTACATAAGTAGACCAGGCGGTTTACATAACTTATAATTAACATTATACGTAAAATATCAGTTATATCGGCGAGTTGATCTCTTTTTGTCACAGAGAGTAACCACAAGAACTTAACAGCAAAGTAATCATCGACCAGTGAGTTGGCTGGACATTTTGAGAGGGAGCTTGAACATGCAAAACCCCTTTTCCCAACGGCCATATATACCATAAGTACCTATCTATTTAACCTATCTATTTATTAAACCAATATCGTGTGGGAGTATTACAGGGAAACCGTCTCGTTAATACATGGAATTCTATACCTAACATGTAGGTAGAAATAAACTTACCTACATTACATTTCTGGCAAGGTGGAGTCGTTAAAATTAACTCTGAACTTATAAGGACTTTCTTTCCCTATCTAGGCCTAACGCAAGCGCTATTATATTTTGAAAAATAAAACCTGACATTTAACCTGCCATATGCAAGGAAGAAACGTCTTTTAGCTTGTGGTGCGAAACAGCACTAGACCAAGAAATATCTTATCCGCATTCCAGCATGCTGTCTATCTCGCTCAAACCAAGTTTCGCTATTTTGCTATGAAGACTCACTAAGTAGTGACATACCCTCTTGTATTGGTTTTACTGCATTATTTAAATCTCATGGACTCATTGCGGGTTCATGGATGGATATTTAAAATGATTGTTCTTTTTTCATAGAGCCCTTGGGAAATATAAAACGGATAGAATATAGAATTATGGACTTCTGAGAATAAGCCGGACAAGTGATATGATAGTTGAGAGGTTGAGTTATTATGAATGAGTCAATGTCTAGAAAGCTTGAAAGCCTTATACTTTGTACAAAGAATTATTTCAGGAACAACGTGCGTCCGAAGTTGTTAAACTTTATTAAACGTGCTAAACATTTAATTACAAGTTGTTGAAAACATATTGTACCCTTTTTCATAAACAGAACGGTGACAAAGACCTGTTTTATCGTGAACGTGCGTCATAATGAATTTGTTTTTACACTTTAGAAAGTTTTTTCTTGTGTTTATACCTAACAAAACAAGATTTTTGTTAGCCCTTACAAATAGGTAATATATAAAAAGAGCATCAAAGAAAAATAAATAGATATAATTTTGACCAACATAATTATCATTATCATCATCATCACCCAAGCGACGTCCACTCCAGAACATAAGCCTATAACATATAGGTACAGATTTTGCGCTGCCCGCATCCAGCGAATTTCCAGTGTATGGTTATTATAAATTTTCACACAATATATACCTAGTCCCAATATAAGCAGTGCTTGTGTTATCGCTAACAAACACTTCAGCTGTCCGCTGAACTGATGCGAATCAGGATCTTGTTTGTGCACGTAAAGTATTGAGATCCAGAGGCCATGTGTGTCACATACAATTTTATATAGCCAATATTTCTACGGGACGCGTTTGTGTACTAAATTTGCATGGAAAATTATTATTGTATTGTATAAATAGTGAAAACTCAATAGTTAAATAATACATAGGTACCTACACAAAATAAAATTAAATTCAAAATTACTTTACTTTAATGAAAATTTAGGATTCTAATGGTGAAAGAATTTTTCAAATCGGTTTTGTTTCGGAGCCTATTTAATTCAAACAAACAGACAATCAAATCTTTCCTCTTTATAATATTAGTATAGATTATTCAAGATAATGTGTAAAATGTGTCTTTATATGACCTGCATGTAATGTACCAAAGAAAACTACAATTAAATAATGAAACAAGAACTAATATTTACAATTGACACATAAATAAAATGTACTGCACTAGTAGTCCCATAACGCATGCTCTGTTTAGCTTCGAGATTGTAGAAGGTGCTGAGTGAATTGTAAGCAAATATATGCGAGCACAGCAGATAGCAAAACATAAAGCAACCGCTCATTATGAAAATACCCACGGCGCTGTCTATTAGGGTTACTTTAGCGCTGCATTAAATTTGCACCTACCGTATGCAAGCAATTTCCTTTTCATATGTAGAGTTTTACAATTTTCCTGAACAAACGAGGTTGAGTATCTGCCTTTACCTACATCAAATATTTATTCATGGAGTCCCGTGAAATGAGGTTCTAATTTCACGGGTTCTCATTAAATAATATCTATCCTTCTATCTCACGTTACGAATCTACCACTAACAAAGGCACTTTACCATTTTGGTATGGATAATAACAGGGTTAGGTACATCTATTGGATTGCATATAGTTTAGGGTTTCGCAAGGCTTACTCTCTGACCTTACGGTTTTCCGACATAAGCCCTCATTCAGTTTTCTCTTTATGTATTTTCATGGGTGTAGACACCTACGAAAAATGCATGCAATCGCAAAAATGTTCAAAGCTAGATCAAATATGATCGACGAATACATATGTTTAAAAATATGGCCAGAACTCTTTCTCACTGGAAGTCCTTCCAGTGATTTTGCTTATTTATATTTGTGGCATTAGTATTGCAGTCTGCTTAGAACGATTCAAGTTCTAATTAATTCTAAGATCAGCCCGAGACCTTTCTTAACGAGCTTGACATTTATACAATTACACAACTAAATTGAATTTACAGGTTTAACTGCGGTTCAGCGAAACCAAAGTAAAATTAATTTTAGTCATTGGGATTCAAATAGTTTATTTACCATTTGTATACACAAGACTTCCTGACCTAAATGTTATTTACTATTTAGTTGTGTGAATTTATGTGAGGGGTTGATTTCCTATGACCCTATAGATGACGACGTGGCAGACCGAACATATATTAATGTTAATAGACTGGTATAGTATTATTTTTAATAGACTGTGCAAACAATTGACCTAAGGGATTTAACTTAAACCTAGTTATTTAGATTTCAATAACTTTATTTCTTTAGGCTTACAAATAAGCTCTTAGACAAGTATAATTTCATAGAGTACATTATTATAATCATAGATACAATGCAAAGACGAAGGTGAAAATAATAGTTATAATGTTGCACAAAACAAATGTAGGTACATAGGTTATTTAATTGAATTTAAAAGGGCAAAAAGCCTTAATAGCAAATAAATTTACAATGATCTTACTAAATAAAAACTAGTATTTACAATTGAAACAATTGAGCTAACTGCAGACTGTTACAAACAAACTACAGGTAGCTCAACTGATCCATATCAATACCAGTTGGAAGTGTACCCAAGATGCAAATAATATGGTTATTTAATTAATACAATATAAGGTAATTACTAAACAGAAAACATGTATAGAATATATCATCGTCGTCATCATCATCAGCACATGCTAGTCTGCTGCTGGACATATGCCTCATAATCGGTATAAAAAGGATAACATCAATTAAATTATAAAGAAAGTATGTAAGGTATGTACTATGAGTTAGATGTGGATATAATTTTTTAAGTTTTTTAGCAACATTATAAAGATAAAATTAAAATGCTGGACAATCCACACAGAAACATCTAGCTAAGCAGAGCTTGTTGTATGGGTATTGGATGACTGATATACTTAATATAATATATTGCATTAGAAATTCTACAATTTCGCAGTTTTTCCAACATTTTCGAAGACAAATTACTACTAGACAACTACTTTACTAATAACACACTCAACATAACCCGCTAAAACTTCATAATGCATTTACTAAATTGTTTTTATCCGGATTTGCTAATGCAATTTGTTTTTTTTGACGTTAAACAAATACATGATATATTTTAACATATTTTAAGATATCATGTAATACATGATATATTTTAACGAAATAACATTTTAAATGTCTAAATAACAAATAACATTTTACCTGATATTTAGAAGCAAATCAAAGTTAAAGTTCCGGAGAAACAATCCTCGAGAGTTGCGAAGTAATCCTCCAAACTAAGAACGGAGCCGGCCTTTGAAAGGCGTACACAAGCTAGAGTTTAAATTCAATCTCCTTACATACAAACTGAAGCAACTAATATAGACTACCTACTAGATAGATTTTCCGTGCAATTTTTTTATGGAACGGGTTGATACAAAAATTTTATATTTTTTTTTTGTCGCATGTTCTTAGGGAATGGTTTGTAGTTTTCACTTGATACATGCACCCTGTACTGCAAAACTGAATTCACCTTTTTTTTAAACATCAGTTAACATTTTAAAATATTTACAGAATTTAAGCAATAGGTATATCAATTTTATGAAATTGAAATATGTTTCGTGCAAATAGAATTAGTTAGATTGAATTTCTAAGCCATAATTGCCTGTTTCATCGGATAACGTCATTTTGGTTCGTCTTTAGCAAATTCCCTCAAATAATTATTTATTTTCGTATATTTATTGATTGACCTAGCACAACAAATTCAAATTAGTTCATTATGCTGCCGTGGTATATCTATAATGCCGTTATCTACCTAAACCCAATTTTTGGTTATGAGCAAAAAACGCGGGGAAAATTTAAACGTATGTAACTTCTCGGTGACAACACCAATTTGAAACCTAAAAACACCAAAAAATACATCAAGTAAAATACTTTTTAATTATTCTTTTGCCGTATTGTACAATAATTTAATTATATAAAAAAACGCGTTTTTCGTTTTAGTTCATCATCGATCTTCTAATTTTTTACGAATAGATAGACTAAAATGCCGTTAAGTATACCTTAACGGCATTTTAGTGTTTCTATTTAAAATAAAAATATAGTCTTTTAAAACACTACAAAAAATCTTTTAAATGTTAAGCTAAAACATCGCTAAAGTAACATAACGCTGGTTTAGCTTACCATTAGGTTATACAGAACTGACTCATGTTAGACTTTAGTGCCGTTATTGCATTTTACTGCATTTAAGTCTAGTAAACTACAATGTATAAGGAAAAAGCTGATTGAATGTTACGCTAAAATGGTGTTAAACTAAGAACCTTTTACGTTAACGGCATTATAGCGAAACAATAACAAAAAATATTCGAATGTAATATACAAGTAACGGAAGTTAGACCACTAAATAAAAACATTTTTTAATAAATAAAAACCAATGTTTTTATTTTATTCCAGTGTTTTTCTCTTCAACTTGAAATCATAATTTCCATAGCCTTTTTAAATAATAATCATCCAAGAATAACAACAAAAAAAAATCCTTAAACAAAACTAAATCTCCTAGATATTTCAGTATGAAAATATCTCAAAAAACTTGGTATAAAAAAAACTTGACTTAAGCAACCAAAAAAAACAATCTTTATCAAAATAACATTATTTTAAAAAGTAGTTTAAATATTTAATCAGTCTCTCAACTTACATTATTGTTCATGACTGTATGCATGACTTTCAGAACTTGTACCGGCGGCAATTGCATTTTCTTTTATTGGTAAACTTTTCCAAAATAACAATTTGTGAGGGGGAATTATGCTCGATAGTTTTTCAAGTATATCAGCTTTTCTTTTAGGTTCAACACATTTCGGTTCAGTTCTGAATTCAAATGTCATTATACATGGGTTTTTTAAATATTTATCATTCATAAAACGAAGAGAAATATACATAGGATCTTCGAAATTGTTCTTATACGTGAGAGAGATCATAACTACCACGGGTAAAACATACCTCTACCATATTTTTTTAAATAAGCCCTTGGGTTGGATATTTGCATTCTTCTTTGTGACACGTAATTCGGTATATTCAGAAAATTTTCAGGTGACTGTACAATAACTCTTGACTTGTTGATTGAACATACACACTCTACTAGCAATTTCCGAGGCTTTATCGTTAATTTGTACTTTGAACTGTAGAAAAGTAGTTATTTTTACTGATAGTCGAAGTGCATTGCAAAACATCGCTCGATGTACTTCGGATGTCCGAGGTGCTTCGTTGGCGTATGAAATTCTAAGAAAGGTTTTATTTCTCTTAGAAAACGGTGTATCTCTGAAGTTACAATGGATTCCATCACATAGGTAAAGATATTCTAGGGAACGAAGAAGTATACAAATTAGCCAAAGAAGCTATTAAAACAGGGTCAGAAATTTATGTTATGCCAGAAATTTCAGAGATATTAGGTAAATTAGGTATAAAAAAAAATCAAGTGGAAGTCATCCTATGATTTAATATCAATTAATAAAGGGATTTGGTATAAAATATTGCAAGAACAGCCTGCGTATACACGGTGTAACAAAATATGTGTACTAAGCGAAAGGGGGTGAATTTCCACCCCCCAGGGGACCAACTTTTGTTCCACGACTTTTCGAATTTCGATCGGTATTTTGGAAAAAACTGCATCAAAGTTTCAACACGGATAGCTGTTTTATTACGAAGTGACAACCCTAAAGGCAGCGGTTTCTTGTACCTGTGACAATGACGCAGTATGGGCATAGATGTAGAGTAATAGATAGGTAGATAGATTAGGTAGTCTCCCGCCCCGCCATAGCTGAACTCTACGAAGATAAATACCTACCTAACTGCAGTGGTAGTAGGTATGTATAGGCTACCCAGATAAAGAAATAAAAGAGGGAAAAAAATAAAAAAAAATAGTATAAATAAAATAGGAATTTTTAATTTTCTACCCCCCACAACTGATCACCATTGGGGTCTGAAACCTCCCCCTTCGGCTTAGTACACATATTTTGTTACACCTTGTATACCTTGGTGGGTGAATAGTAAATTAAAAAGGAAACATATTATAATGGCTCATAGATTACGCTCCGGGCATATCCCCCTTAATAAATTTAAATATTTAATGAAAATCACAAACTCGCCCAATTGTGACACTTGTGGCGTCGTAGAAGATGTGCAGCATCTTCTAGTGGAGTGTGAGCGGAGCGAGTCTATGAGATCAGAACTTGGTGATTTGTACAATTTTAACTTATTAGATACTGGTGTTATCCAAACAATTTTAGCCGCACCACTGAGTGATGCGGCAGTAAAATTATTTCGGTTAGTTTTAGATGTTATTTAGTTTTCCTTTTGTAATACCTAATTATTTTGTGAAAAGACGGGACTGACATAGTCCTAACAATGACTCAAAGTCCCAAAAACAATAAAGAATATAAAAAAAAGAACATACACACTCTTCAAAATCAATGAAATCATAGAGCTTGCCTTTTTTTTTTCATGGCCAACTCTACCTGGTGTGCACTGAGCGAGATTAGTTAACGGCAATATAGCGTATTATTGTGAGATAACGACACTCAAACCTAATTTTTAAAGACAAACATTTTTTGTTTTATTTTATAAATGCCGTTACTGGCTCATGACGTACATTATGTAAAAATTTTAGTATACCAAATGTTAAGCTATAATGCCGTTAAGCTTCGTTAATCACATTTAAGTCTATCTCTTTCAGTTAACGGCGTTATTGTTTAACAAACTTTAACCTCTATATTAAAAAAATAATTAGTATTAAGAAGTTATTGAACTTTAGCGGCTATATTGACTCACAAAGTTACTTAACGGCATTTATGCATATTACAAACGAGAAAAAAAGACGTATAACGGCTTACTTGTTATAATTATTTTCGAAACTATTGAAGATATCAAAAAACCGCGTATACAGGTCGATAGAGTTTTTTTTTCTTATTAATGTACCATCAAAAGTTGAAAATCGACCAGATGTCAGTTAACGGCATTTTTGTTATACCACGGCAGTATGGCCTTTGTACCTAAAACTCGTCTAGAAATTCTCTTCTCATGCGTTGCGTCGTTTGTTATTGACCAAAACAATTCCGTAAAAGGTACCTGGGCACCTTCTACAACCAAGTAGATGCAGTCTAGTCTCAAGTATGTTGCCTGGTTTTTACCTCCAATAATAACAAAGATAGTTTAATTAGTTTTCTACTAAAATAAATAACCCTGAATTAATAAGTCTCAGCCATAAACAGAGTTTGTGTTATAGGTTCTGAATAACTGATAATACTTACTTAATGCAATACGTTGCATAGATATATTTAATTTACATGGAATTCATCCAGACCATCGGGAACAAATATTTTCTGATGTTAGGTAATTGTATTAACGTACCTGTTTTTTATGGGTACGTTGCGTGTCGGTTTATTTATTAATTATCTACACTGGTGAGTTATTTACTTTCCATCAAAGATCATTTTCTATAATTCTTAGAGTTAGTACGTGGAGAAATATTTTCTTTGTACCAGCTTTAAAAGTTGAATCGCTATTTTACTATTTTCACCTAGTGTACGCAAGAGAAGATGTTCTCTTAACGTGAATGTTCTTTTATCGCCGGAATATAGTAAATCTTATCGCCCTTTACGAGCAATCACGGGTCAGAATTATTTATAGACTTTATAGGACCCTTTATATGTTCTAAAATAAGGGAGAGCGTGGCGAGGTGACATTTAATGTGCAATTTTATTTTTATATAGTTTTACAAGAGTTATTTTTATTTAAAAAGTTTCAAGGCTGATGTATTTTTATTGGCCTTAAAGATGATAGTTGCCGTCAACTTGTTAAAGTTTTATAGTTTTAATTCGTGTGTATGATTTGATTATATTTGTTTTATTAATAACAATGTATTACTCGTTAAATACTGAACCATTTGCACGCTAAGCCTCTTTTAAAACTCTAAATACCCTCAATATTAAACAGTCATTTTTACTTATAAAATCTCTGAAATTGTTTGACGCTTTTGCAGGCCGTAAATATTATAACACTGGGGTTTAATTTTTACCCTAAAAGTTTAACTCCTTTGAGTTTTCTTGGTGTATAAGCTTTGCAAATAACCAAGCCTTCCCGGAAATCGTTACACCGTAAATTGTTAAATGTTAAAGATCACTTTTGCGGTGAAACATGTTAATGGATAACCCTCGACTTTCATCGCCTAGCTAAACCAAGATCAAAGCACCTGCAAAGGTTGTATGTACTTAAACAAAACATATTCTGTAAGATAATCCCATACATAACTACATTAGCGTCCGTTTGCTCTTAATGAATAGGGCCATCAGTATGCCAGACCCAGCGTCGAGCTTCGTTTGGGATATATTAGATTGTTAGAATTTATCCTAGAGGGGTGCATGCTAGGCACGCGTGTTGTAATCCCTTGAAATTAAACGCCATCAGTAGCCTTGCCTATGTCAAAGGTAAGTAGTATTCCTAGCAATCCTTAGGGACCGGATAGATCTACATGCAACTTGAAAGGTCGAGGTTGTGCGGCGGGCTCGTAAGCCGCAATGTCACTCAAGCAACCAACACCTTCTGGTATATATTTTTCGGAATCATGTTCCTTGCTCCTATTCAGATAAATATGTTTGCGTCCTACAAAACGCACGCTTTATCGCCGGTATTATTCATAGTGGTAATAAAGATTGTTATATCCAAGGGGAAGAGTTTACTTAATAAAGATCAGATATTATCAGAATTTTCCATAACTGAACATTTAGAGGTTTTCAGGCTTTGAAAGTTCCAGTGTTTATTAATTATAATTGTCTTAGGTCACATCTAGATAAACCTTCCTTTGATCAGATTTCTTGGTCGCTAATATTAAGAATTTAAAACGAAAGAATAATTTGACGTAGAATTAGGTGACTAAGATATGATGGAAAAGTTAAAATATGATTTCGATTTTTTAATTCTACAAATTTAGGTTTTTGCTTGCGGAAAATGGCGTGAGTATGGTATTCTAAGAGATGATATAATGTCATTGTGGTATAATGGGTAGGTATTGATTGCACTCTAATTTAGATAATGACTTGTGAGTTGTTATTCCGTCTGCACGCCAACGGGATTTCATTTATCGGCGTGCACCACGGTCAAACCGAGCATGAGTATTTACCCAGTTTAGTTTACACGGTCGGAATTCAACACTCGCACTACAAAATATAAAGATTGGATTCTGATCTTGTGGAGTGTGGAGTGCGAATTATTTTGGTAGGTCGGCGCCTGGCACTGGTTCAATCGGCGGCCGCGGCTGCTCAGTGCGTTGCGATACGCCGCCGTCGTCCCGTCTTTCTGACACACTTACCGATCCACACCAAGAGTTATAATACGTCTACACTACACAATACTCCAAAATTAAGGAAAATGTTACGAAACAGAGAGACAAGAATAAAAATAAATCACAGCATCTGATATCACGTCCCTGTTTATTAAATTTGTTGATTGCGCTGAGAGTTTCATACACGTTTGCTTTTTACGGTTCTCTGCATTAGCAACAGTATAAAGCTTCTACGTAGGTTTTCTGAGAAAATCTTGTACATTTAAAATAGATTTGATAGCGCAAGTAAATCATGAGACCTTATGGTATTTGAATTGCTAATGTGAGCGCTGTCTTTGCATCCGAATGCAGTGCATCTGGAAGCTAGAGCCGGCTTCAGAATGGAAGCTGTACCCACCGAAGCCAATTATACAGACCAATTATACAGGCCAATTAAAATAGTAAACGTCAGTGGTTCAGTTCAGTTAACAAGGTTCTAAAGTACATAAAAATATTATCTTTGTAAAATGATGGCCTAAGGGTGAAGATTAACAAACTCGTAAATCAATGCAATAAATATGCACCCGTTTCTATGTATAAGTACAGTACCGTGAATATACATATTTTCCAAAAACTATTTTCTCTCCGGATGGTCAAGTTTACTTTATAAGTATAGTCGATAACAGAAATAGCCTCGCAACTACTCGCAGGTATCAAACTCTTGCGTGAAAAAACATAACGAAACGTACCTACCTATCTAAATCTCAATTTAAGATTTTATCACCTCCTCCAAGCTCTTCGGTAAACTTTATTAGTTATTTCTTATTTCAATAACTTTGTTTCTTTAAGCTTACAAAATAAGCACAAATAATACTATAAAATAAGAAATAAGTAATACCTGTAGTTTGTTCGCAACAGTCTGCAGTTAGCTCAATTGTTTCAATTGTAAATACTAGTTTCTTATTTAGTTAGATCATTGTAATTTAATTTGTTAATAAAGGCTTTTTGCCCAGTAAAAGAAATAAGGAGTTAATTGATTTTCTCTTTATTTCATTTTTTTGTCTACTTGTGGAAGAAGTGAAAATGAAACGGCTAATCTAAAGATCTTTATCAGTAATCAAACAACCTTATCAAACTTGTGAATAATTAACACGTTGAGACTTAATTGAGACTAGTTAATCAAGGAAATATTTCGAGTTGCGGGAAACGATCCATTACAAAAACAAATACTTTCACATGGAAGTATTTATTTTTGTAAGTTTAACAGGATAATTATTATAATCCCTCGAGACAAAATGTTCTGGGAATGACTCGAAATTATTTTCCATCCAGAAAAAAGCGAAAATAATGAGATGAAGTAGTGACATTAATAAACGCGCTTGCGTTTAATTTCGGGGCAAGGCGTGCTACGTCCTTCTCGCTTTTAGCGTGCAGTGGGACGCCGGGAGCCCGCCAGTATTGACCTGCGTGCGCGCAGAAATCTTGATCGAAATCATCACTACCTGATTATTGTACGTTTTATTATTAATTATGATATTTTGTTGCCAAGTGTGTGAGGCAGTGTTTTTCAAAGTTAGAACGAGTAGGAGTTGTTACACTTATTCGTGGTAGTTTCGGCGGGCTTAATTTTTCTCTTTTATTCGATCTAGTCCCACTCTGATTATTTAACAAGACGAATGTGCTGTTATAAAATGTTGTCTGAAGTAGTCTATTTTATTTTCTTTGGTGCTTTTGTTTTGTCTTGATTCTCAAACACAATATAACTGTTTTTACCTATAGAAATAACTTCAATTTGTATAAAACTTGTCATTTGTGCGAAGTCCCAGTGTTCTTCGATAAATGGTTGTGTTAGCAAAAAGTTTAAAAGAAAATAAACAAATGAAGACCACTTTTGTGACTTCCAATTTATAAAACCACGAGATTTCTTTCTTTGTTGTTTTTGAAGAATGAGTAGCTTTTTAAAACTTTGTACCTAAGCGTGATTTGTTATGTATTTTGGTTGTATAGAATCTTTGATCAATAAAAAGGGAAATCAGAATCAGATCAGTATAGGGTACTTGTTTGTATTTTTCCAAATATCTACATGATTACGGCGGGGAGATAGGTAGCTGCAATTTGAATATTCGAAAATTCAATTTATTGTAGCTCTTTGAAATTTCCTTCGCATTGAAATTAGATTCAGTAAGTCACTTTGGCATTTTTCTTAATATGAATGAAATTTCACTTGTCATCAATATGACCTTTCAGGATTTTACTCCATCTCAGAAGTAATGAATTTGCGTAGGTGTTGGACCTAGGCCAAAATTTCTTGATTCCGTCAGAGTTATAGATTTTGCGTGAAAGTATAGATTTGCCTTGTATTTAATAGTCAGATTATTTGACTTTTGGATTAAATAAAATAGTTTAGATAATACAAAGTACACACATAAAATTGTATATTAGAACTAAATTTTCAATAAAACTTACAATATAACCAGGTAGAATACATAGATAGACTACGTAAGTACAATTTGCCAGCTAGACAACCAAACATAGGTAAAAAGAGAGACATCATGTAACAAGCAGATCATCCATGGGTAAATAGAAAGAACGTTTACGTACCTATATATTTCTAAGGGACTTGACTATACATACGACTCTTAACAGAAATTCAAATTCAAAATTTAAAAAAAACTCCTAACTGTATTTTAAATGTAGGCAGGGTGAATATTTTGACTTTAGTACTAGACCGGTAAATATCCAAACAGGCAAAAATTTGTTATTATAGGAATATCTAAAAAATATTATTACACACAATCGCTTTTGTAAAAAATTAAATATATTTTTTATATTAATAATCAAATAATAGAAACATATTAGAACTAGTATTTACAATTGAAATAATTTAACTAACAGCAGACAATGCAAGTGGCAAACAATCTACAGGTAGCTCAACTGATCTAGGCAGAAGCGTCCCGGAAACGCTGGCTACATTGCAAAAAAAGATGACTTCAAATCAAATTAATTAGAGAGCTTTTGACTTTCCCAACAGAGTTTACCCATATTAGAATTTTTATAAATCACTCAGCAAAGCAATTTAATTTCAAGGACTTCTCATCTTCCAAGATAATAAATTTGTCGGTAGTAAGAAATAAGTAGGTTTCTATGTGTGGGATAGATTTTATTTACCTTCACATGTTATTCGGATACAGATATTTGATTTACGAGATAACCGCACGCCCCTAAATAAAAATTCCGCTCGTGGTTGTTACAATAAATTTTACGGCCGATTCAACCTAAAAAATATCTTTGTAGCAAACAAGTACGATGATTAAAGCTGGTTCATAATTGAGTTTGACAATTGGAGATGCTTTTATCTCTTCTGGAACATCAGCAACTGAAAACGATTCAGTTTTCAGATTTCAGTAGTATTTGCAACAATCTGCTATTAGCTCAAATGTTTCAACTCTATGTACTAGTTCTAATTTCGTTATTTAATTGAAATTTTCTTTGTTAATAAATAATGTCCGTAACAACAGGAATCAATAACCAATAAAATATAATATTTTTTAACTCGTCCCACAATTAGAACGAAAGTAACTGACTGACAGTTGCGATTTAGGCGTTACGAATAAAAATCTTGTTGATAAATCTACAAATCGTGTGTCCGAATTCATATAAATCTGGCACTGGCAGTTATTAGGCCGAAGTTACAGTTGCCCGATAAAAATAAACTTGTGTTCGGCGGCGGGCGAGAGCTCTCCGCGACATTTAGATACTTGCACTTTCTATTTGCGACCACAGCTGTAGCACACCTTGTGCAACAAAATGCCATAATACCTACCTGTTCTGCCCTATAGCCAAGACTAGCCTCTGCCCGTAGCTTCACATGCGACTTTTCGGGATAAAAGTAGCACACTTAATGCTATTTTAGATCGGAAAGTTTCAGCTCGGATCAGTAGACACACACACATCCCCACATTTCATAATTTCAACTTTGGTATCTATTATATTAGTAAGGTAAAAGTTCAGTGATCCTAAGTGTTGTGGTGAAGTGTTGAAGATGGTGGCCGGCGACGTAACCCGGCGCGCCTCGATCACGGCGCCGTCGATGCACCGGCGGACGTCGGCCAGGCGAGGCTCCCTTATAAAGACCCCTCAACCTCAATCACAGGTAAGTCTCCATAATTTTGAAGTGAGAACTTCTTCAATCTTCTGAACAGTGAACACCGTCACGCTCAATTTGGTTACGCTGAACTGCTCGGCGTTCTCACTGAGTCCTATTGTCTAACAAGATTTTCACTTCTAGCACACACCATACACATGTAACTATGATAGTTTTTGGCACAGAAAACTATTTATTATAATTTGTGTTATTCAGATGATTTGTTTTATTATATTACGCCAAAATTCAAATACAAATTAACGTAGTGATACGCTATACCTGTGTAATTTTAGTTTCCTAATCGCCTGGACTAATCTTTACCGTAGTGCGCGCTGGTATAAATTCCATTTAGCTTATAAATCTTTCCGTAGTGGACGATCGCCATCACCCATTCTTTCCCAGAAAAATGGATCTATGTTGCCTTACATTGTAGGAGCCGATCGGTGTTTTTATCAAAACTGTGGTGTGGGAGCTTTACCAAGGATAGAAGGATTCTTTCGATCATTTCAACTTGTAGAGGTCACTTTAATTAAACAAACAACTTATCGATCTAGCAAGCAACGATTAGGTATAAAAATCAAATAAAATATTTTGGACCATCTTGTATATCTCCCTTATAAAAATCTTTCTATTTAAAATAGTTGCTTTGAGTCTAAGACCAAACAGGCGTTTCATTTTAGCCGGTAAGCAACTGTTCCACTTTCTCTTAGCGGTATTTTTCTGTTTGTTTTTTCTAATTTATGTCAACCGACTAAAATCAGACAACTTTTTGTCAGAGAGTTGTTTATTTATGTGAATACGAATTGTTAAGTTTCAATTGTTTTAAAATCCAAAAAAGGTACCTCCAGCCAAATTAATGCCACAAATGTGTACATTTGTAATCTGACTGATCATAAAGCAACGTTAAGCAACGGTTAGAACAGAGCGTAGCATTGTTCCAAACCATTAAACAGATTGATCAAAGGATTCACAATCGTTTCAGGATAACGGAACTGGATCTGGATAAATAAACTAACTGAAAAGCAGATCGACCCACGCAAAGCTCAGACGTTTTACTTGAGGTCTTTGTATTTGTCAGTATTTTTTTAACGTTTGTGCTCCAGTTATATTACTGGAACACTAAAAAATACACGGAGAGCGAAGGTAACTTTGCCTCTCGGTTGACGTGGAAAAAGAATTATAAGAAATGATCTGACAAATGTTTCTAAAAATAAGAACATTTTATTTAGATATAACTTGTAATAATTACGTTTATAAATATGTGAAGATAGATAATGCGGACTCTTTCGAGATCAATTATTTTCTCATTCCATCGTACCGGAATAAATTAGATTGATCGGTTTGTTTTGATTCGCTGTAGTTTGTGAGAATATATTTCCTTCTTTATTTAGCAAAGATAATATTATTAATAGCAATGTTTTTCTAGGAAGTGCCCTGGGACATCATCGACCGCTGTGCTCTACCGATAGTGCTGTGCCACGCAGTTGCCGTGGTGCTTTCAACAGTGTTAAATGCCCTCCACATCAGCCAAGTGTCAGTCTTTACACTGTTCCTCTGGTTTTCCATATCCATTGTTGGCTCTCTCTGGTTCTACCATAATTTGCAGGTAAGCTCATTAAAGCCCATAGAACATAATCATAACCTTTCAACATTATTTCGTATCAGCAGCCATAACGCTTCCAAGTTAAATTGACATCATAAAGATAAATGTACTCACCACTGTTTTCCATATGAAGGGGTTCGTTGGTGAATTCTATAAAGAAGCCAGAACCTTATTAACAGCTATGAATATTCATGAACGGTATTCAGCTAGCTCCTTCACAGAACAAATTAAACCTCCGGGGTCGGTATGTAACTGTTCCAAGTGTTGAAAATAAACAATTAGCTGCCTCTCAGGTAACGACTCCATTTAACACAACAATGAACAAACATTTCCAATGAAAAGATATAAAAAGAAGAAAGTTATCAAAGGAAATTCACGGGTTTCGGATTTGTCAGATGAAGTGACTTCGCGGATGAGTTAGATGAAGACTGCATTCAGTTGAAGCGTGATTGGAATGTTGAAGGTTTTCTCAGTAATATTATAATTCACATCAGATTGGATAACGGATTTCTAAGAAAGAAGTTATGGATCCGGCGTGTGATGAATTTCCCATACAAACGTAATACCAAAATAATTTGGAATTCGAGAATATTTTTACCATGGTTTGCTATTACTTGTATTAATATATTATTTATCAAGGTTCGTGCCTTATACTTTTTCCAAAATACTTTTCATGAATTTAATTAAATTTAATTGCATTTTTACATAAATGAACACAATATGTTTTCTGTTGATAAGTATTTTCAAAAAAAGCTTGTGGCAAAAACCTAAGTAAATACCATTCTAATCCAAATACCTAATAGCAAACCATGGTGAAAATATTCTTAAATGACAAATCATTTTGGTACTGCGTTTGTATGGAAAGTTATCCGTCGCCGTAGCCTTAACACCCACGTTCCTTCTTCCCATAGACTCCCACAGGATAAGTATTAAATGCCAAAAGAACGGTATAATCTGATATTATGGCTGCTACATCCCTTCAGGCTATTCAGAGCTAACTAATGCACAAAGTCAGTCAGAATGAAGCTTAGCGCACACATTTTATGGAATAATCCGAAGATATTTTCCCCTCTTGTGGTTCTATAAACTTACTTTCACTTTATATCTATAGGTACCGCCTGCTACATATAGGTAGGTAAATAAAAAGATAGTTCTACATGACGCTGTGTGGATTGTCTATCCACGTTCCACAAACTGAGAGCTCAAATAATAATAAGTAAGAGTTTATTTTGGTTTGTTGATTAAACAAGCTTGTTAAAATGTATTTATATTTGGCATTTCAATTCATTTCAGTTTTTGGAAATACATCGATATAATAATACCCACAATCGTTTTGTGCTGTCGATATCGCTGTCGTAGCAACTAGATATTATTTTGGGCGTCTACCGCGCAAAAAGATTCATATGATACCTACACCTACGCATGAAAATTCGCTATCTAAATATCACATTTTCACTAATAATGCTTGAGGTTTTTTCTGTTTACCTAATATCTAAATTTACCAAACATTCCTAGGTATTTTGTTTTTATTCCTGCGTTAACGATGCGTCTACAATTACATGAATTTTGGTGAATATATTCAATGTGTTTAGACTAACTTTGTAAGCACAAAGCTTTATAGAAAAATCAATCATCGTTGCGTATAATACGGTTTTGTTTTGGTCATTTTATATGTATAAATAAAACGTATCTACATATGTACCTATACTGTAATAATATTGTATTATATTTACCAGTCGTCTAGTACCCATAACACAAGTTCTGCTTAGCTTGGGGCTAGATGATGCTGTGTGGGATTGTCCAGCATTATTTATTTATTTATTTTTATTTTATTTAGGCTCTAAATAGACCCAAAAGCAGGTTTACCGTTATCCGACAGAGCATGATAATAGTGCCTGTAATAAAGATGATCTAGAGATATGTTTGAGGAAGCAATAGTGCCATTGATCTTCGCTTTTCCCTTTGGACCGTCAGTCAAGACGCGGTATAATTCTCTCGAGTGATTACCTGAACCTAAACTAGGCTTAACACACCTAGCAATGTGGTTCTGGGTCTCTAGGGGGTTCCTCCGTACGAGTACAGCAATAACTCTGTTTATAATTGAATTAATACATTAGTACAGGTATACTGAAATATTGCTTTTGAAGTGTTAGTTTTGTTACTTGTTCATTGACTCAAACAATAATAATGGTATTTATGTTTTCTCTATAAAGTTCTCACACAATGAATAGGGAGAAGAATACAAGATGTTTGTTTATATTAAGGTTATGTCATAAATAGTATTACTGTTTTCATAAGAAAGAATAAGAATATCAGCCTATATTAGTCTACAGCTGGACATAGGCCTCCCCTAATGAGTGCCATAGCGCCCTGTCTATAGCTTGTCGCATCCAGCATCTGCCAGCAGTCTTTCGCAGATCGTTATCCCACCTGGCAGGCCTCGTCCTACTCTAAGTTTACCGAGTCGCGGTCTCCACTCAAGAACACATCGGTTGTCGGTTCTTCACGTAATATGGCCGGCCGGCACTTCAGTTTGCTAATTCTTTGCGCTATATAAATAGTATTTATAATATTATAAAAAGGAAATATTTTATTGTTTGTTTGAATTGAATAGACTCCGAAGCCACTGGACCTAAATTTTATAGAATATTTAATTTTTTTGTTAAATACCCGTGCGAAGCCGGGGCGGACCACTAGTAAGTACTGTATATTTTTTGACAGGTTTGTTTAAATAAAAACTATATCGATAAAAAAAATGTATCACCTGACTACCGGTTTACACCTCAGTACATTGGATAGGTACATGCGATAGAGATTCGGCTATATACCTAGATTCTTTCAGGGTGTAGGCGAAAGATAAAACAGCTGAACCGTATAAGATATGTGGGAAGAAGATCATAAACCATGTGATCTGTACCTCTCCCACGCGTTTGCACTGAGTCCACACCACACTGTGACATAGCTTTTGTATCTAAAGGGCTCTATACACCGTGGTGCGTTACCTTAACTAGCAAAGAAAACATTTTAGACAATTAGACGATCGTCTCGACTCGACCTAAATTTATTACAGGTTGCACAGCGCTAGTCTAGCTTAGATTTACTCATTGATTTTTAATCAGCGTTCAACAATCGACTTTAATGCCGCTACCGGTTGGTTATTCCAAAACTATTATTAAACAGTTTTTCTATTGCTGAATTTATGTGGACAGAAAATTTGATCATTGATAAGTGTATTATACAGATAATTTCAGTACAAACAAAATGTATGAAAGAATGTCTCGAAGAATAACTGAGCATTAAAAATAAATATTTTTAACGGATTCACTGCCCACGATTAATAGTGCGACTTGAAGAACGGGCACGCCGTCGCAGTGTTAAACTTACAAACTAAACACATTAATAGTGTTATTTTCTTACTCAGTATTTTAACTGTGACCACGGCAGTGTGTGTAAACATGTTTAAAGATCAGGACATAAATAAATGAACGTGATCAATACCATTATTTTTATTTTTGCTAACCCAGCTGGCTATTTTAACGCACTACCAATGTAAAAACCCTATGACAATAGCTTTTGTATCATACTGTATAATATTGCTCCTAAATGTCTGCGAGAATGTTGTCGTATTACATATTGCCAAGGAGATAGTAACAATTGTACCATTGTGCCAGCCTCCATTCTTGCGTCATCAATCCATTCGAAAGTACGATTTAAAATAGGTTAATGGTCATGTTTTTACTGAATAAGTCTATTCAGTTATACATATTTCAGATACCTCGAAGGATTCTTCTAACAGAGAGACAAACTGAATTGTAGCCCTTTAAATAATGTATTTTAAGTATGCCCACCGTAATTTTTTGTTGTACCCCATGGCTTTCCCATACGGCTTGTTCAGCAATGCTCTTATGTGTGCTGTAGACTCATTCTATAAACTCATTTCTATTTACATAATAACCTTCTATTTACATAATATTACAAAAATAATGAATTTTCTTTTGTATTATTGTATAAAAACTAGCAAAAAGATAAATCGATTCGTCGATTATTAGCTGTAACGCGTAAGTTCAATCCCTAGCTCATTTCGATACTCACTTCACTTCACTTGTGCATACAAACATACACAGAATACCATTCTAAGGTGAAGTGGGCTTGCGTTCGAAGTGAGTGCGGTCACTTGAGTGAATTCGAGTTTGAATTCGATTTTTTACAGAATGAGTCTACTGATGCGGAAGAGCGGTTCTTGTCCAAGCAAAAACTATAGGCAAAAACTAAAAACAATTTAAGTTTTAAAGTTCCGCTATTCGCTTCACTAAACGGGACACTTTCATGGAATCGTATTTCGCGTAACATAGTATTTAGACTAAATCCTGAACTTTAACATATATTAATAAGTATATGAGTGTATATATGAGTTAAAGGTGGATTTTTTAATATATGGAAGCAGAAGCTAACAATTTGAGGTGGTCTTAACTGGTAAGTACAGAAATTAGACCGAGTCTGTACAATTAAAGCAAGCCGTGATTTGTGCGTGACTTGGAACAGTGAGAAGACATGGAGATTAAGAATTTACGTCGGGGAGCACTGAAATAGTTAACCTCGAACGTCACCGCGTCACGCATGCCTGTACCTGCCGCACGTACATTATCTTGGAGGGTTCAATGATGGACTTACGGTTGTTCAGCAGGAGTATTCTAATCAATAGAATCAGTTTCAAAGGAATTTAAAACGAAGTCGCGCGAAATTAAATCAGTTTTGATTGTTTTAGTTTTTTCTGCGTTCTTCTAGGACAAAATTTTTTGGTAAAGCTTTCCCAAAAAGCGTAAATCATTTTCTATTAAGCCATGATTTAACAAAGTTTTGGAACCTTTGAAAATATTAGAGATTTATTACTGAAAATTAACATGCTCTAAATCCAAATGCTATTTCAAATCGAAGTTTGTTAACGTGTTTTACTTCGACTTTGAAATTTGATTCCGATTATGATTACAATAGATTTTGCGTGGTTCGCGGTATTCCATGGAGTATTTTGGTGACAGTTCCTATGTGCTCTCTAGAATTCGCTACAGTTCTGAGTAACGAATACCACTTAGGTACTAATTTAATAGGCCATATTTCGCGAAGAACCGATAACCGCTGGGGTAAACGTGTTCTTGAGTGGAGACCGCGACTCGGTAAACGTAGTGTAGGACGCCCTCCGGCCAGGTGGGATGACGATCTGCGAAAGACTGCTGGCAGATGCTGGATGCGACAAGCCGAAGACAGGGTGCTATGGCGCTCATTAGGGGAGGCCTATGTCCAACAGTGGACTAACATAGGCTAATGATGATGATGATGACTAATTTAATTAAACCCTTAATCTTTATAATGCATCATGATATTTACAGCCTGACTGTACCCCTCCTCTTCCTTATTTCTAAAATGCCAAAATGCTTAATTGCTTTGTTGGGTATATTGTATTTCGTTTATTTTAGTCATGTGCGTAGGCATCGACAACATCAATTATTAAGACCTACGGCCCATCCTAAATTAACAAATTTACATATATATCAGTAAATGTTTCATGTAGGTAGATAGTTCATAAGTACGGTTTCTGAAATAAACAAGTACGACAAGTGCGAGTGTAACTCGCGCGCCGAGGGTTTTGAACTTTTGTCGTTTAGGTAGGTACGTATATTGACGACCTGTTAGCGCGGTGGGCTTACAACGCAGGAGGTTGCGGTTTGATTCCCGTCTCGGGACTAATATTTGTAAGATCTGCAGATTATTTGTTCGAGTGTTCTAGTCCTTTTCTACGTACACAAAAATAAATCATCTAATGTGATACTTATATATACTTTATTAAGTATAACAGATATCGTAGTAGTACGAATTACACAAGCTTGCTTAGCTTGTCGCTAAATGATGTTGTGTGGATTATACAGGATACATTACTCTTCTCATATTTTGCTTTTCATATTTTGGAGCACGGTGGAATTCATGAATTCAATAATCTTATTATCTAAATATTCTTCGAGCGCAGTGGAATACATTGGGTATGGACTTTAAAATTTTGAGAACAACGGTTTCGTGGCGCTGTGGAACCCTACTATTACAGTTACTACAGAGATTAGTGGGTAGGTAAGTGGGTTGGTACCTACAATTATTTTTTCGACTTTTTTCTACGTATTTCACTAAGTATGAAACTTAGACAATTTTTAAAACCTGTTTTGAATTGTCGAAATCCATACCTTTGATTTGATATTGCTCTAAATGAAATAGCCCCCACTGTATGAAAATTCGTTTTTTGACCATATTTCGAAAAGTATTGTTTTTACAGACTTCTCTATATTTTTCCTGTAAAATATAGACCTATATCTACAAACGCTTAGTACATTTTATATAGATCACTCTGCTATCTTCGGAGATAGAGGGGGGGGAACGGTCAAATTTTCGACCTTTTTCAAAATATTTCGAAAAGTATAAAACGTATTGAAATTTCAAAAACTGCATTAAAATGTACAAACTGATACCTTTCATTTGATACCCAACTCGGTGGGGTAGTCACCCCTTTAGAAATTTTTCCCGCCTTTTTTTGACCATATTTCAAAAAGTATTATTTTTACAGATTTCTCTATATTTTTCCTGTAAAATATAAATCAATACCTACAAAAACTTGGTACATATCAAATCGATCGTTCTGCAATCTTCGGAGATAGAGGGGGGGTACCGGTCAATTTTTCGACCTTTTTCAAAATATATCAAAAAGTATAAAATCTATCGAAATTTCAAAAACTGCATTGGAATGTACAAACCAATACCTTTCATTTGATACCCAACTCGAGGGGGTAGTCACCCCTTTAGAAATTTTTCCCGCCCTTTTTTGACTATATTTCAAAAAGTATTAGTTTTACAGACTTCTCTATATTTTTCCTATAAAATATAGATCAATACCTACAAACACTTGGTACATATCAAGTCGATCGCTCTGCAATCTTCGGAGATAGGGGGGGGGAACGGTCATTTTTTTGACCATTTTCAAAATATTTTAAAAAGTATGAAATCTACCGAAATTTCAAAAACTATTTTGAAATCTACAAACGAGTACCTTTCATTTGATACCACTTTCGACTTTGTACGTTCCATTTAAAATTTCGATTTCAAAATTTGTATGGAAAATCTTCATTTTGATTTTTAATTTATTTTCATTTATTTTTCTATAAATATGTGCGGGCGCACAAAATGTATTATTATTTCAAATTTCAAGTCAATAGCTGCAGTAGTTTCTGAGATATTAAGGATTCCAAACACAAAACAGACCCAAAGCGATTTCATAAGGGTTTTGCAACCGATGGCAAAACCCTAAAAAGCAGATGCTTTCTTTACATATAACCCTATTTCCTTACAACAAAATCATCTAACCTCAAAAGAAAAGTTCTGCTTCTAGATCATAATGTATTATCACATCATGTACAGTGTCATAGGAAGTATCGTAGTGAAATTCGAGCTCCATTGGTAAACTCTCAAAGAATAAATTGCTTGTATAAAATATTCACTTGGTGGTTATTTTTGTTACGGACATCCATCAACCTGTCGCCGCCCATTTAAGACGAAAACTTCATTTCGTCGCCCCTTATAACCGAACCGACATGCGGCTCTTATATCTTGCTTGATGGAATATAATTAATTTGATCATAGAAATAGAAACAACGTAGCGTGATTGGACCATTTTCCTTTGAATCTTCCTTGAATCTTCTTATTTAGAATAGGGATAACTGGCGGTCCGCCCGGCTTCGCACACGTATTTAACAAAATTTTAACTTTTCGTGATAAACCCTATTTTTTTTTCTGTAGCCTATGTTCATCTGGGAAAATTTTGAATTCTAATGCTGAAAGATTTTTTCTTATCGGTCCAGTAGTAAGCCTATTCAATTCAAACAAACAAACAATCAAATCTTTCTCTTTATGATATTAGTTTAGATTAACAGAGTACTGCCAAATATGAACTCAATTATTATTATTATTGTATATTTAGTTATAGTATTAGACTTCAACAAAAAATTATGTGTGTCCTTATACCTACTGCCGTTTTGTTTGAGCTTTCGATAACATAATACGAGACAATACTTTCCTACTAATCCACCGAGATAACCGAAAATAGACTCACCATTGTATTCTGTGATTCGCTATTATTATGTAGGTATTTACCTAATCCATTGCTCATCAAAATAACTTATTAGGTTTAATTCAGCTCTCGTTCACAATGAATCAGAGTTTGACAACGTCTTTAGTGCAGCGGGTGTTCCTATACCAGTTGATTGCGGATTCGATTCCTTTCACGGGCCAATATAAAATTTTCTGAGTCTTGATGTATCTAAAAATACATCTATTTAATTTTATTTTTAAATCATTTATAATCGTTAAAACCTTTATTAACAAAGTAAACTACAATTGTACACCATAATCAAATTAGAACTAGTATTTACAATAGAATCTGTTGAGATAGCTGCAGATTGTTGCTTACAATCTCAGGTAGCTCCACTGATCCACATGAAGTCGTCGAAGCGTTGCCATGACGCTGGCTGCATGGCTTCGCTGTGAAACAATGCTCATGCGCTGCGCCAAATACTCCGGTCCCTCTGGTCACACGTCGCTTCGACCAGACACTCAGATAATTTTTAAAACCCCAGAGAGCCTCGGTAGCCCACGGACCTAGGGTCTCGACTCCAAAGGGAGCTAATGCGTAGTTAAGTTCGTTTATCAGCTAGCAGTACCCATAACACAACCTCTGCTTATTTTGAGCTAGAAGATTTTGTTCGAAGTATCATCATCATAATGTGATAAATCTTACAACTTGGTAATTTTTCCAGCAATATATGTATTTAGTTTAACAAATAAAAAAATAATGCTGGATAAATTGACTTCATTATGATATTATTTTTGTTCTTCGTAAATATAAGATATTTTTTTATTTAAAGTGGTAGCCTGCTTGTAGTCTGGATACAGTTAACAAAAATAGTCATAAGACCTGACTTTGTAAAATAATTATATGCATTTTTACAATTTATTTTTGTATTGCAATCAAATGATTGATTGCTTGATTGTACTGAAATAAAACTCTATTTTGTCGTAGGTATCTGCCGCTGGCAAGGCAGTCCTAGTGACTGGCTGCGACAATGTCCTCGGCAATGCTCTCGCGAGACGGCTGGATGACATGGGATACCACGTATTTGCTGGTTTCCAGAACAAGGCTAACAACATAGACGCGGACATGCTCAAGGAAGACTGTTCTGGAAGACTGCATACGCTACAGCTGGACATCACTTCTGAAACACAGGTAAACATCATCTTCCTAAACTTGAACCGCATATATATTTAATAATTGTAAAAAAATTACAACAAAAACCGTGGACTAAGTTGTTGTTTAAGGCCGTGTGGTGCCGGCATAGAATTTCACCACCCCAACTCTTCCCGTGGGTGTCGTAAGAGGCGACTAAGGGAAACACACCGGGGGGCGGGCAGCAGCGCCTTCTGCAGAACAACTACACCGAACTGCTATCCCCAACCCACATGCCCAGCGTGGGGATTATGGGCAATAACCCCCAAATAATGATGCCATCTATGGCGCTCATTAGGGGAGGCCTATGTCCAGCAGTGGACTATTATAGGCTGGTGATGATGATGGTGATGATGTTTTTGGCGTCTACCAGAAAAAATAATTGTAAGCATTATCAACAACATCAACATCACCAGCCTTTAATAGTCCACAGCTGGACATGCCATTATTCATCATTTGGTGTCATTATCATTTATCATCATATTGCCCATAATCCCCACGATGTGGGTTGAGGATCGCAGTTCGGTGCAGTTGTTATGCAGAGAGCGCTGCTGCCCGCCCCCGGTGTGTCTCCCATAGAAGCCTCTTACGACACCCACGTGAATAGTTGGGGTGGTGAAATTCTATGCCTTCTATATGTATATTTATTCTAAATCGAAGGGGCACCCTTCGGCACCACAAGATACACGGCAATATGTATTTTAGGAAAGATGTCAAATCGACAATTAGTGCAAATTCTGTAAAAATTACAGTAATGAAGTGATTTTTAAGTTGTCTTGGGATTACGAATACATTGTATCTTAGACTTTGGCCAGATTATATGCTCCTCTGTTGTCTATTGGTGGACCAAGGCTTTCTGTAATGCGCGCTGTTTTCTGCGCTTTTGCAGCAGTATTTTATAGACAAAAATATCTCCTTGAAAACCTCAGTAAAAAACTTGATTTTGTGATTGTATTACCGTGCGCAGGATGTTTGTTTATGAGGTTTTGTGGTAGGATGTGCGGGGTGATAAATTAGTATCTTTATTGACGGAGTTAGTATCTATTTATGTTTTTTATGAAATTTGTATTGGTAAAACTGCTATAAATATACAAGCCTTGATGATTTAATTTCTATGAATAAACTGATCTTAATGTTTACTCAAATACTAAAACGCTGTTGATTTTAATTTTAAATATAACACAGCTTTTTAAATTTATGGTATGTTTATATGCACATCCACTCCACTCAATGCTTTATTATAGCTAGTGTTTTAAAACTTAACAAATGTACATCTAGCTGGAATTTTGATTATCAGAGGTACTGTTATTTAAGATATTTGTTTGCCAAAAAGCATAATTAGCGGTTACAAAATATGTATAATACCCGTATGAGAAACAACTGGATGTATATAGTAGGTTATTCACAATACCTACTAAGGTATACATGTCCAGATGCCTATAGAAAAATATGAATGTGCACTTTGATAACATTTAAGACTTATATCGATAGTTTTCTTAGGACAAAAGTTAAATTTTGACAATTCAAAACATATACCGAAACAGGGACCGCCTTATCAGGAAAATATATCCTCAAACACCCAAGTAGGTTCGAAAAAGGGTCTTATTTTCTTATATATTATCGAACTTATTATCTTCCTAGGTCTTCGTGAATTAAGGTTGTTCATGTACCGCTCCTAGGAAACACCAATTTTATGGTTGTACATGACTTCTAATTAATTAAGGTGAGCTATAAGAAAATGTCGGTGCGGGCGCCCACGTCTATTCCAGTCGCTCTAGAGGCAACTTAAAGAAGAAAGTATAAAAGTTTGTGTTACAAAAATACCCTTTCTGAACATTTTTTTGTTTGAATAACCAATCTCATTGAATTTTCTTTCTTCCTTTAATTTAGTTAGAAACATCATAGCGGTTTAGCATTTTAGGAGGTGATTTACAAAATATGCAAAATAAGGAAGATATAATCACCAAAAACATTCATTTTTACTTAAACAAACTTAAAAAAAAGTAGGTTCTATATTCTGCTGTAGTGTTATTGGGGGCTGATGATTATCTCGCTAATTTATAAAAAACAATCCCAAATGGACTTTATAAAAAAAACAGAGGGAGTATATAGATAGTGTAAGTCACGAAAATTAATTAAAACAGTTTAAATATTAAGGTTCTTGTGTAAATAATACGGAATTATCTCGCATCGCCATAAAAAGTTTCGAGATCCCAAGTACCCAGAATAGCCAAGCCAGCCATTTTAATACTTTGCCCTACTATCATGATATAATGTCTCCTGAGGCCTGAACTTTTGACCTTATAGTACTTCGCTATTATCACTAAGATATTTCTATCACCTGTGGTAATTGAAACAGAAAAGCGCTCTCTATCGCACAGACAACAGATCAGTCTTTTCAGAGGTTCCCTTTTCTCGACAGATACTTTCAGCCTCATTGTACATCGTGGACCATTTACCAGAGGGCGCTAAAGGACTGTGGGCGGTCGTCAACTGCGAGTCTTGGTGCGCGCTTGGCGAGCTAGAATGGGTCCCTTTCTCAGTCATCAAACGAGCAATGGATGTGAACCTTTTGGGTAAGTTACTGAAACCTCTACGCTGGCTACGCCACGTAGCATTTCAATTTGCCTCGCGGCTCATAGATGGCGTTAGTGTACCTTGTTAAAATTTTATTGGGATTGGTTTTATACTGTTACGTAAACTCATAAAATATGTGGACTCATTGTGGACTTTCGTTAAATAATGTATGCTCGACAGGACCATACGTTGTTGTTTTTGCATCAGTTAGTTTATTTTGTACAAGAAATACGAGTGATAAAATAAGCGAATGTAAAACAGCATTTGTTAATTTAATTATAACGGTTAGAGGTTATTGGCACGATTATACTGACGCAAATGCACGAATATAAATTTAGATAAACGTAAACAACTTTATGCTGTTTATTTGCATAGACTAGAGATAGATACTAATACCCTCAACTATTTGGATAATGTACAAACACTAAGTACCTTCTTATTTATAGTTTATTTGGAGAACACTAAATTTATAAATAAAAAATCTATATTTATGAAGTTACCTACCTACTAGGAGCTCTGAGCTACATAAATTATTTTGTGTTAATCTTCATTGTCTATGGAACGAGGAACAAGCCGTGAGCAAACCGCTTCATTACTGTCATTGTGTCTAATTTAAAATTGGAACGCGTGTGGTGAATTAATCGCGAATCCAATTATTCGTGTTACACAGGCGGCCCACAGACCACACAATAATATGGCGCTATAAGTAATTTTATTCTGCACTAAAATTTAATACCCCATTACATCCAGACGCTCAATAACATTTAGTCACATTCGCGTCAATATTTTCGTGCGAGCAACATTTGTCTGACAACCAATCGCACCCGCTTCAAGCAGTAGGGTGAAAAATATTGTGCAATACTGCCCCTACATACTGCAATGAAATGACATTGCGCAGTAAAATTCAAGCTAGTACAAACGTTTTTTTCAATCCTTGTACAATCCTATTACTTCCCCTGCGTGCCTGCACCTTCAATTAAAATCAGAGCAATAATTTTATTGCCTAATATTTTATTGGTGGTCTGTGGGCTGTCTTAAAGTGACTACAAACGTTCTAAATCTTATTAACAGTTTATTTATCCGTCTGTGGTATTTGTTTGATGTTTCCAAAATTACGACACGACGAGTCAGCGTTATAATTACTTACAATGAACCTTGAACTAAACACAGCTAAAAAGCTTACGGCAACGCCTTTGTAAAAAATAATGCTAGCGAGCCCACGGTACAATTAATATCCTGTTGTCAAATGCCATAAGATCATTTTAGGTTTTTAGTCAAGTAACAGACCAGCAGACCTAGGTCTTATGCAATTTATATAATTACCCTTTGATCTACCCAAGACCAGACGTCATACTGACGTCAAATAAGTAAAATACATTATCTCAGATCTGTTAAGTCTAAACAATGTTGAATCTTGAAGGTCATAGGAATCATAATCTCAAATCAGATGTGTATGTACAAGACGCATCCGACGCTCGTGACGTTACACGGTCCCTCTGGTCTTCACTGAAAATCAGCGCTGGGTGGACATATCAGTGTGCACCCAGCATAATGTGAGTGACGACCATATTTACCTCAGTCACTGAATAACCAATCTTATACCCTAGATTATTTAACATAGTTTTTAAGATTACTGTGTATAGTAGGTAAGTTTTATTAGAATAAATAAAAAAATTCTAATTTTTTCTCTCTTAATCTAAATAAATATAATTTATATGTATTATTATTTCCATCTTCATTCGTAGTTTTCTCATAGGTCCCTCACGTTTGGTGCAAGTGATGCTGCCTCTAGTTAGACGAGCTCGTGGTCGCGTGGTACTAGCCTCTTCTATCTTGACCCACGTAGCAGCGCCTGTGAGGGGCGTCCACGCTGCCTCACTGTCTGCCTTGGACGCGCTAGCCTCCTGCCTGCGACGGGAACTCAAGCCAAGGGGTGTCGACGTGGTATGTAAAATTTTATATTGGTAGACGGGGTATCTCATTGTTTGTTTGTTATCTTGACCCACGTGGCAATGCCTGGGAAGGGCGTCCACGCTGCCTCACTGTCTGCCTTGGACGCGCTAGCCTCCTGCCTGCGACGGGAACTAAAGCCAAGGGGTGTCGACGTGGTATGTAAAGTTATATGTATATTCGTAGATGAGGTATCTCAATACTAACAATAATCAATTTTATACACGTCCACACTCTATGCTGAAAGCTCTAGCCATAGCGGCTAATGACCAAAAAACAGTTACCTACTACTGCGACTACCCTTAGTATTAAAATGGTGAGCAAAAATCGCTAGTCTACTTAGTGCTCGAACACCGTGTGCAAGACGAAGTGTGAGATAAAGTTTACTAGGTAAGTGACAACCCTAGATTCTTAGTTACGAAGCTAGCCGTCTGCTCCCAGAGGTGTAACTTATGTTCAGTTACGGTCGCGCTCGCGAGGTCTAATTAATTAGTAGATTTATCATATTTCCAAGGAAATCGTTGTTTTCCATAAGCAGAAGTTTTACGACCGCTGCACAAAGTTTGTTGGATATTACAATGGCACAAGCTGTGTTAATAATATTTATTTTAATGACGTCTGACGTGATTGCTGTATACATTGCTTTATATACTGTTTTAAGAATATTTCATACTGTTACGCCTTAAATAAAATAAGTATTTTTTAGCAAAAATGTCCTGGCCACCATGTTTTATTCAGTCGGTAATTTTTTTCAGAGAACTCATTTACGTAAATTAGGTTTCCTGAATGCCGTCAAAGCCAAATAATATTTGCACAGTCACATTTTTTATTCATACGAGAGTGTTTGTATGTGCTGACGTCGACAAGTTTTGCAACCATGCCCTCAATTTAGCGGCATTTGCATGTATTATGCATGAACTTGAAATAGGACAACGATACCTTTATGCATAATTATATATGAAAAGCCACATGTCTCTTTGTGAACTCGTGAAGCTTTTGGCGTTGATAAATTCAATTTAATTTGTATAAAATTAGCTGAGGTTTACTCTACTTCAAAGGCTACGAGAAAATGTTTGAAGGGAACTGACATGTACGCTCAATACAAACTGTTATATGCCTTTAATAAACCAGTAATTATTTATTAGCGATCGATCGAATTACTTATATGATGAATTATTATGACTTGCTGCAATGTTACTACGCGCTTTCACGTAAAGGCAAGTTCACTCAAAGGCAGGTCTCGATGTATCTTTGTAATGAATGCATAAATTTCAATCTAATATAACTCGTGCTAACTTCTGCTGAATCAAGTCTAAATAGTGTCGACTCGGCGTCTGCGATAGCGAGGCTCAGACGAAGTTTGGTAATTGGCTTGAAGTTCGGCTCCCCCGCTAATGCCCTGGGTTTGTTTGTAACACCTCTGTCTATTACGCGGTATTATTAACAATGGACTGTAGAAACCTTTGTTTTTACCCTGTACAAAAACCTTTATTAGCAAAGATAATTGCAATTAAATAACCAATTAAGAACTAGTATTTACAATAGAAACAATGGCACTAACAACAGACTTGCAAAAAAACTACAGGTAATTCAACTGCTTCCAATCAATACCAGTCGGAAGCGAAGACGCTGGCACTGCTTAGCTGTGTGGCAAAGTCGCTGCGCTGAGCCAGATGCTGACCATCTCTCGAGTCACACTTCGCTAAGACCAAACCCTCAGATTTTTTCTAAAAATCCCGGAGTTTCGGTATCTTTCGGACCTAGGGTCTTGACTCCAAAGGGAGCAAATGCGCAGGCTCTGTAGAGACCTCGTTTTAGTCCCTGTACATTATTAACTAAGTTGTCAGATATTTGAATAGATGATGGGACGTGATGGGAATCGGTAAACGAAATCCATATTAGATTCAAAATTTTTTGTACTTGAGATTACCAGCAGGTAATAGTGGTAATAATAGCTAGATTTTAAACCTCTCCGAACCAATAAAATTATACATTTTACATATAAACAAGATAATTATTGAGTATTGAACAAAAATACTATTAATTAATTACAGACCGAATAGAAATAAATAATGTTTTATTTAATAGATTGGTAAATTACTTCAGAAGGTATAAGAGTTGTAAATATCGATTAATTTCATTGCATATATATGAGCCAATGAAGGCCTGATTGATGTAACGTAACCAATCGGATAGTATCCGATTGAGAATGATTAAATCGACGTTCCTGATGCATGGAGCTCATCAGATTAATCATGGCTTTAACCGCACCCAATTACCTACTGCATAAATGTTTCATATAGAAACAACAAGCTAAAGCCTCCAGGTTCTCGTTTAAAGCTTATTAAAATGGGCACTGCGTACTTAAATATGTTGAGAAATTTATTGTAAAGTAATCTTTAAAAACTATTATAGAACAACGAATGTACAATGGGCATTTTATTTTCATAAGTATTGCATAAATAGTTTTTTTATAGGAAACATAAACTATTTTTGCTCGGTTACCTTAGGCCAAATTAAAATGCCATGGAACCTGCATAGACCATTCATTCAACGAATATAAATATCATCCCAATGACGACTACTCACATCAAATCAAATCAAATCATTTATTTGCTCAAGTACACAGGTTTGATATGTTACAAATTGAACGAAGAGACGACAAAAGTTAAAAACTGCGGCGTAGTCTCTTCGCCCGCCTCCTGACATGAGTTAACAGTAGAGCTGCCTCTATAGTAGAGAATTAATAAAAGTGTGCTTACAATACTTATAAATAGGTACCTAAATGCAGTAAGATTACATAATACTTAATGTTACGTGCAAGATGTGATGTTATTGAAAAACTAAATGTGTGATAAAGATTAAGACTAAGATTAGACTATACTTAAAACAATTAAAACTATATATTTTTCTTTGAGTAGGTACTAGGTAGAGTTTAAACCAAACATATGTGATATGCTTGATTGTGTGCGCGTGTGAGTGAGTGCGTGTGTGTATATGTATGTGTGTGTGTGTGTGTGTGTGTGTATGTATGTGTGTGTGTGTGTGTGTGTGTGTGTGTGTGTGTGTTAGGTTGAATGCTCCCGAGGACTCCGGTCTCTTAAGAGTCACATAATAACTCTATTCCTATACGAAAACTTAGTGCCACCTGTATTGAGATATCTTTTAAATACGGAACTTTTTGGAAAACGCTTCTTTCGGTAAAAATAACAGATTGTTGAAATTGTAGAAACACAGCTATAAGATTATCTATCCCTAACAAACAAGCAAACCTACCTACATAAGCTTCTTACTGTATTCTTACAATAAAACAAGTAAGTAGAGGTAGGTAGTAACGGCAGAGACGATCTCACAAACATTTGCAATAATAGATTTGTGAGTAGTAACAGATAGCGATACAACAGAACAGATGATGCGAGTGGAAGCCAAATATTTAATCCGAATAACAGGAGGATTCAGTTCTATATATTGTTTAAAGTAAATCAATTGAAGAGCGAAGGAACGAGATTAGGTTGACATAGGACAGGGATAGGAGACTATTGATTTGATCTTCTAACCATCCTGACTATACATAAAAAATAAATAGTGGTGGATGCTTTGGATTGTCCAGCATTCATTATTTATTTATTCATCTAGCTCCATGCTAAGCTGAGCTCGTGCACTATTAGCAGTGACTTGACTTCTTCGTTATGGCAATAATTTTTACATTATTTCGCTATCGTTTTTGATATCCACTATCAGTATTGACACTATCTGCCATTTTTTCGTAATTTTTCGATAGATCTACATCACATCTACATACATATTATCTAATAAATGCATCTTACGATTACTAACCGTCCACAATAATATTGTGACCAATATACTTCTGTTTTATCCTCTCTCTCTCAGCTGGCAGGCGCGCGATATGTATTTCTCACATTGAAATATAGAAATGTCACCTTATGGGTGACTTTTATTCGGTCAAATAGAACAAAGGGTCAAGGTTTCAATAAACACAACAAATTAATGTTATTTTGGCAAAACAAACTTCGTGACGTGCTTCTATTTTATCAAAAAATTGTTTCGATTACCCTCATCGTATATCATTCCTATGATATGAATTGTCAAGTAGAAAATAAATTACCTACATACTTCACTGGGATAAAAAGAAAGATTAGATAGTTGTGGAAAAATATTAGGTAAACTTGGTACGTTACCTAGGGAATATTTTGAATACTGGATTGGCTACTGGTTGAATATTGAGTTGACATAATTTTGTAAGAAATGTTGAACCAGAATAATCCATAAATCTATACATTTGTCGATTCAATTCAATAACCTATAAATCATAACATACCTACGCTCAAATATCTAAGCCAGAATAATAGTTCCAGAAAGCCCAAGGCTGCGTATTTAATACCAACCTAGCTACGACCTCGTTACTATAAAGGAACGTACAGGGTGCTTGTTGCTTATTATCACAATATAAATCTATACAATGGACTGAAGGTCCTTGGATTGTTGGCGGAAAATTCCACTGGCTACTACAATCGATACAATCTTCCACTTTCATTGAATTTTAAGGAAAACTCGGTTTCATGTGCATTTCTTGATTGTAGTGCTTTCATACAATATTTACATCTTTACTGCCGTTCTAAAACTACCAGTTTAAAGTTTTGTGAGATTTTGTGACGTAAGTTGTCTGTCAGATTAGACTGCTTTAGCAAAATAGAACACCCTGTAGCGATTTAGTATTCAGTAGGCTACCAGTAATAGACTAACAGAATATGTAGGTACAATTGTACATTGTAGGCATTCCTATTCAATAAAGATCATACTCTCCCGTAACTTTTATCTGGCTAATATTTATTTTAGTTAGATATAATTACATAATGTTATGAGATCTTGGACATTGACAAGCGCAAAACAATTATATGATCTGTAAAGTAATATTGTTTTAGGCCAAGGGCACATAATATCCCATTAGGGCAAATGGGTGCCCTCTTACATATATATATATCCTATTTTAGACGTAGATATATTATATCATAATATTTGCCACTATATAAAATAAATATCGAAAATAATCATGAAATAAAATAAGTTAATAATGAATTACAGGATAAACAACTCGGATACTTAACGTTAAAAAAGTAAATCACGATATTTATACTTATATTATAAAGAGGAAAGATTTGATTGTTTGTTTATTGTTCGAACTGAACAGGTTCCGAAACTACTGGACCGATTCGGAAAATTCTTTCACAAGGTATTAGAATGATTGACTTAGTCTGTAGAATATTTAAAAAAAGTTAGGTATCCATATGAAAACTTCAATAATGTAATCCAACGTGTAAATGTGTTGTAAAAACTTTAGAAATTCTGTTAAATACCCGCGAGAAGCTGGGGCGGACTGCTAGTGTAATAATAAGTACCTACATTCAGTGACCTTTCATTCCTTGTAATAGATTGACCTAGACATAAATATTTGCTCAACTAAACGCCGTGTCTATTTTTTCAGAGTGATTTTAGGTTTCACCTTTTACATTCTATCATAACCACATAAGTATCAGGTTATTTTCCGTGAAATTTCTGTATTACAAATTGGCACTTTAGGCGTAACTATAGTACTTCATGGCTTCAGGCTGTCAATTAAGGTTACCGATTATATCGGATTTTCCGCTTTTGAGCTCAAAAGCTGAAGTTTTAACCTCGCCAAACTAATTATGAAACTCATTATATAGACATTATAGAGGGTTATGTAGCAATCACACATCGAGGTTTTACGAATAATGTTTTTGGCTGATTTTAAATGATTCCACGAATTTATTGTAGTCTCCGCTCTTTTGTTATTTTGCCGCTAGTTCATACTACAATACTATACTATATGCACATACTATACTATAGGTTGTAAGTTATATATACATATACATAGTCTATAGTTTTCAAAACTAATATCCTCAACAGAGACTAAAACAGAGAAGAGAAATAAAAACCTATCTATATCGATACACATCTTTATCGAGCATCAAATACGTCTCTATCCCTAAAACCCAACTTTTTTCACCCCGCAGCAATATTTCAAAACTTTTACATTAAAAGCTAAATTTCCAGGTGGTTGTCGCAGCCGGAGAATACACGACTGGTAGCGCATGGCTCTCAGAGGACAAACTTCTGGAACAAGCTCGTGACATGTGGAAACGACTCAGCGATGAACAGAAGGGAGCGTACGGAGAAGACTATTTCGAGCAAGCACTCCGCGGCCTCGAGAAGTACACCAAAAGTGCCGTGAGTGAAACGTGACCGTCCTTAATTTTACAGCATTATTGCTAAACAAGCACTTTGTTGACGTAATCTATGAAAGAGGTGGGAAAGATGTAACGTAGCTGCGATAGCAACGTCAGCTTCATCAACAAAATCATTATTAGCCTATAATAGTCCACAGTTGGACAAAGGCAAGCAATACATCGGCTTACAGCCATTTACAAATGGCCAACCAATCAGCCTTGGGTACATAAAAATATGCAATAGATGATGGCCTGGATGTTAAGGGATAGGTATACCAACAAAATGGAATGAAATATTTTTAAAGAGTACCTACACTGTAGATAATCCTTCAATTCAGAGTTCAGTGAATAGGCAAATAGGTACAAAAGTATCCGCTGAAGCGAAACTAACTTTAGGTCGAATCTGAACACAAAACTTATCACTTCACCTGCGAGGCAAACTTTATGTATCTTATTAGATTTATTAGCCTTTCATAACTGAAGAAGTAATAAGTTTTAGTCTAATAATTATTAGACTATTTAGTCTGTATTTAATATCAAATAAATAAATAAATAATGGTGGACTATCCACAGAGCATCATGTAGCCCCAGCTAAGCAGAGCTTGCCTTATGGGTACTATCTAGTCATCTGACTGATATACTTAAGGCGCATACAGGAGCGAATGACCTTGAGCAATTTGGGCGGGGCTATGGTTTCGGCCCGCACCCTTCCGCGCGCCCCCCGCCGCCGGCGCCGCATAGCCAAGAAAATGAAATAGATTTCGCGCGTAAGCCGCAAAAGATAAGTAGAAATCCTTCATAGCCGCGTGGTAAACCAAGCCGGCTGACACGCGATAATTGCGGGTTCAATTCCCACTGCGGGATAGTTTTTTTACAAATTGTCTATCTTTATTTATGTCTGTGCTGTTCTTGTGAAGCTAAATAAATGTATCTTTGTCTTTAAAATTCTGCAAGTATTTGTTCTTGGTCTGAGAACAGAACTCGGTACTTTAGGTAAGTAATAAGTATGTATGTTACCGCCTTACCGCCTCTTGTTACTACCCGCGCGGCGCGGGGCGTTCGCGTTGTAGGTAATTTCCTTCTAAACTAGCCTATATTCCAATCATTCGAAAGTTTTATGCAAATCAGTTTAGTAGTTAGGTGCATGGTAACAAACATTCATACAAGCTTCTCTAATTTTCAATGTTTGTAGGATATCAATGATAGGTAGGTTATACGGGTGGAATAATTTGAAACAATAAATCTCTGAGCTAAAGGAAAAAGGTCATAATGGACCAAGAGAAAAAAATTACCATTACATGGTATTTACATATAGGTTTTTACACCTATTCAAAGAAATGATGCCAGAAATCGGATGTAAAGATTTGATAAAACAGTAAATTTCTAAGCAAGAGGAGAAAGGGCATCCTGGACCAAGAGACAAATTTACTTTTATATAGTAGATTTTTTTTCTTTTATTTTCTTTCTGCTGTTTTTTAGGAGTTTGAAACCGAGGTCAAAACCCTAAAAACCAGCAGAAAGAAAACAAAAGAAAAAAAATCTCCGATATATAAATTTTGTCTCTTGGTCCAGGGATCCTTATGACTTTGATTCTGTTTTGTGTTTTGAATCCATAATATTTCAGAAACTACTGCAGCTATTGACTTGAAATTTGAAATAATAATACATTTAGTGCGCCCGCACAGATTTATAGAAAAATAAATAAAAAATTAAAATGAAGATTTTCAGTACAAATTTTGAAATCGAAATTTTAAATGGGACCTACAGAAATTAAGGTGGTTTGAAATGAAAGGTACTGATTTGTACATTTCGTTTGGAAATTTTGATAAATTTTATACTTATTGAGAAAAAGGTCGAAAAAATTACCATTCCCCCTCCCCCCCCACCTATCTCCGAAGATTGCAGAGCGATCGATGTAAAATGTACCAAGTATTTGAAGATATGGATCTATATTTTACAGGAAAAATATAAAGAAGTCTGTAAAAATAATACTTTTTGAAATATGGTCAAAAAAGGGCGGGAAAAATTTCTAAAGTGGTGACTACCAGAGAAGTCTGTTAACATAACTACTTTTAAAAATAATGGTCAAAAAGGGGGGGGGATTTCTAAAGGGGAGACTACCCCCGTCGAGTGGGGTGGGGTATCAATTTGCACATTCCAAAACAGTTTTTGAAATTTCAAAAGGTTTTATACTTTTCGAAATATTTTGATAAAGGTCGAAAAATTGGCCATCCCCCCCCCTATCTCCGAAGATTGCAGAGTGATCGATATAAAATGTACAAAGCGTTTGTAGATAAATATACAATGTGTCTGGTCACCGGTGTCGGAGACTTGAGACTTTGGGGGGGGGGGGTGAAATACGGTAAATTTTATCGAAAAATCACTATTCCTATCTTTTTTCTACCTCCATTGCAAAATGGCAGTCATTTTGTTTTCTTTTGCCTCGAAGCACGGGTGCTTGTACTGATTTAGCTATAGCTACCCATGTAGAGGTCCTAGGAAGACGATAGAGGGTTCATTTGATAGCCAATAATGTGGACAATAAAGCAATGATAACATTATTTCCATTTCCATTTTATAGTAGAGGAGGAAAAAAGAATTTACAAAACAAAAAAAAAAGATTTTTTTAAAAAGATTTTTTGAATAAACTTCTAAACTATCTTACTTATAGCTAAGATACAAGACTTATTTTGAAGCACACAGTATTTACTATCGTTCAAAAACAAAAAACATGTAGCTTGACAGTTTGGATTCTATGAAAAAGCTAATAATTCAAAAAAATTTTTTCAAAACATCTTTTTTTAGGTTTCATAAATTCTTTTTTCCTCTATTATAAAATGGAAATGGAAACAATGTTATCGTTGCTTTATTGTCCACATTATTGTCTATCAAATAAGCCCTCTATCGTCTTCCTAGGACCTCTACATGGGTTGCTATAGCTAAATCAGTATAAGCACCCGTGCTTCGAGGCAAAAGAAAACAAAATGGCTGCCATTTTGTCATGGAGGTAGAAAAAAAATAGGAATAGTGATTTGTCGATAAAATTTACCGTATTTCACCCCCCCCCCCCCCCCCCAAAGTCTCCGACACCGGTGACCAGACACATTGTAAAACTATATTTTACAGGAAAAACATAAAAAAAATAAAATAAGTGCGTTGGTACCAACGCACTTACCTACCCACTAATCTCTGTAGTAACCGCAACCTCCTGCGTTGTAAGCCCACCGCGCCAAGAGGTCGTCAATAAACGTAACAACCTAAACGACAAAAGTTCAAAACCCTCGGCGCGCGAGTTACACTCGCAATTGTCGTACTTGTTTATCTAGAATTCTAGATAATTATGTACAAGTACAAAGGGTGGCCGTCGCGAAGAAAACCCGTAAAAAATACTCGTAAATAAAAAATACCCGTAAAAACACAATAAATACCTACCCGTTAAAATAGTAATAATAATTATGAGTTCAGATCGCGTAAGTTTAAAAATATCCGAGCTCTAGGAGATGAAACAAGGCTATGTACCATTTTTACCCAGTCTCCTTTACATTTTGAATCCCATTCCCATTTCATAACAGTAAGGTGGGGGTGTACCTACCTAGTGCTTCACTTCGGAGAGTCATAGAACTGTTGCAGCCATACTAGAATTCTGAAGACGATCATGAACCGCGTTAGGAAGAATGCCGTACGTACTTACATATTTTATTTCGTCGCATAATACATCATAGCTACCTACCTAATATTAGCTACCTACCTAAGCGTAATGGATGTTTTACCTGTAGCAAAACATTTTCACTCCAGTTTCAACTTGTCCGGTCACTGTAAATCTATAAATAAATAATAATGTAAGATCAGTAATAAAACAAATAAATGGGTAGGTCTAAGGAGTATTTACTTACATTGTCGTTCATTTGTTCCTACCTAGTTTAGTACCTACCCGATCTCCTAAAATTAATATACAAATAATTATGTAAAATCTACATAAGATTGCTAATAGGTAGTTACAATAGCATAAATTTTCTAAAATAACGAGCTTTCAGAGCTCTGGCTTTCTTCAGCTTACTGATCTTCGGAATTTTCAATATTTTACAAACTGTCTTACACCAAATAAAGCGTCCATGCGCGGATAACTTTGAATAATAAATAAAGCGTCTATGTGCATCAATATAGCATTATAGTAAAAAAGCAAAAGTACGCCTCGCGCTCACCTAGAGCGCAAGGCAGACGAACACAACCTCCCCGTACGACAGTCAGGGTTTCACTGCCGCCCGTCGCCCGCGCAGACTACCTTCAAAGGTTACCGCCCACTAATCATACGCAAAATCTTAAAATAATGATTTTCTATGTGAAAAACCGTCGTATCACAAAATCATACGTTCAGTTTGAAGATAAAGTCTTTGCCGACATGATGGTGAAAAAAAAAGTATAAAATTCTAAGTAGTTTAGAAGTAGATACACTTTTTCAGTCAGAAACAGCTCCACTTTGTGATTTTTTTTCACCAGGTAAACGAGCACGTAGAACATTTTTGTACGTTCACTTTACAGATAAAAGGTCAATGTATAACATATATTTTTTTCAGCCCATAAAATTGACTACTCTAGGAGGAGAAAGCCTCCAAAGAGGAGCAATCAGCTACTGTATGCGCCTTAATAGAGGCGGGAATCAATCCCGCAACCTCTTCCGTTGGAGGCGGGCCTTCGCCCTCGGCGCCACATAAGTCGTCAATGTTGAATATAAACTCTACCGCCCGCCCCAAAAACTGTTTAGAAAACATCCATACTACACACCATAACTAATTAGCGTATCTCTATAGCTACAAAAAAAAATATTAAATACTAATATATACCTACATAATTACGCATATTATTATAAAGCTTGGTTTGTTCTTATTTCAAATGAGAAATGAGAAAAAAAAAAGCTTTGCAAAGAAAGCTTATTCAAACTTTGCAAAAGCAAAGAAAGCTTTGATATTCAAACTACAAAGGACTACAAAGAATTTTGCAAAGTTATTTGATTTTAAACCGTTAGCACCGAAGAGATCAACAGCAGACAAAACAAAAAAATTGGCAGCAAACTTTTCACCGTTCGAAACAAAAGCAATCATAGCAAACTCTGCTCCCGCCTACACGCTTCCGAAATAATACCTTATTATTTTGATCATTCAGATAAATAAGATCATTCGGTGACCTAAAAATATCTTAAGGTGACCTTCCTACATACTCATGTAAAATGAGACCTGAATAACAACATCAACATGAAATTCTTTCCAAGAAATGTTTGAGGACCAACATAAACAAGAATAAACAGTTTTTCGTTCGATAGCAAACCTCTTTCCTAATGTCAATGGAACTTTTTTCAATTGAATTACACGCACATAGGTGTTTTAACGTTGTAGGTATGTTTATGGCTTTCTATATAATTTTCAACAACGTGCATTAGATATATTTAGCCCGTAAAATTAATAGGGCTTTTAATTATTCAAGTTACACTTTGTAAAGATAACGAACGAAATAATATCAAAGGTCACTGCTTTCATTACCTTTAACCGTGATTAATTTTATGTAAACAGGATGCTGACCTGACGGCAGTGACTCGCGCCCTTAGCGACGGAGTAACCAGAACCTTTCCTCTACCTCGCTACACACCGGTCTCTCCCAAGGAAAAACTCAAGTCTCTACTCGCCGAACACATGCCGAGGTCTCTCTACGAAGGACTCTATAACGATTAAATAGGAGCAACAACCGCTAACTACGCGGGCATATTTACAGAGGCATACATTCGTCGACGCAATTGAATACTTTTAGGTATTTTAAGGAGTAAAAACAGTTTTCTCGTATTTTTATATCGATTACTGACAATTCTTTTCTATCTCTAAAATGTATCTTATATTCAAAAATCGAACGATAGTAGAGCTCTGATTAAATTGCGTCGATGAACATCGGGCCATCTTACGTTCCTTTGCGCCCGCATTTGTCTCTGGACTGTCCCTTTCAGATTCTCCTGACCTTTTCAAGGCTGTAATTGCCTTTCAACAATGCAAAGGAGAGATGAAGGAGAAACGCTAGTCATCAAAATTATTAACATAAAAGTAAGAATGAACTGCGACATTTAATTCTAAAAAAGTATATCTTCCTTCGCTGCCTGAGGGGAAGTATCTTACCTGGAAAGGCAAATGCTAAGCTCTGACAGGATGCAATCAATGGTGATTACCATAAAAAGCGAAAATGGTTCAAAACCAACCTTTCAGGTGATATTATACTTTCCTGAGAAAATTAAATAGCGTTAAAAACCTTTTTATCACGAACTCACTTCTGATTTTGATAGCTGTTTTGATGAACAACAACAAAGGTTGTGTCTACCTTAACTGGGAGTAAATTAATATGATTACTTGATACAGTGACAACATTGCCCCAACAAAGCTTTTACCCATAATATTCTAAAGGTTACGTAAGCGTCTGTTCGAGGAAGTTCGATAATTGTTGTGAGCTCCCACCCACTTGAACACGTAGAAGGTACTTAGAGAAGCGTCGTTAAAAAACTATTTATTCGTCCAAAACTCTGCTAGCGAACGTTTTACGGTTGGCTGGAGCCGACGGTACGTTATCATCTTGCTAAATCCCTGTTAGTGACATATCTTTGAAAATCTATGGAGAGCTTTTAGGCGTAACTGACTCCTAAAGCTTTTCGCCCAAATTAGCTTTTTAGAGTTTGTAAATATAGTAGCCAATCCAAACATTATAATATATAGATTCTAACTATTCACGGGTATTTCTCGAGATTATTTACTTTCAACTTTCTCTGTTGTTACCCCTCTCATGACCATGGCTCAGTCAGGAAATTTACGGAAAAACAAAAGTAAATAACCACAAAGAATAGCCGTGAACCCAATTTAGTATTATTTCTTGTTTAAAAATATATATTACGAAAGATCAATATTATATTTAGAGTTTTGATGGTGATGCATAGGAGCCAGGCCAGCTCGCCCTCATTAATACATAGTTGGCTCTCGATCAAATCTGTCATTCACATATGTTGCTGGCTGTTCCATTTTCGTACGAGGCGCTCAACTTTTCCAGCGTCAAAATATGCAATTCGTTTATCAGAAGAGATATTGTTTTTTGTAAAAATCTAAACCAAATTTAGTAAGAGTGAGAATTTTTGTCCAATTGATGAATTACGTACTGCGTCTTTAGGGATATCAATCTCTATTATACCTGTCGAATAATATTACATTTTTGTACTCAAATTTACCTCCATTGAGGAGGTGTTTGCGAGTCATAATTTTATGTTTGTTGTGAAGCTTCCTGTCCTTTGTTTGTAAAAATCGGGGCAAAGGATCCACTAGCCCACCGGAATAAGAACGTCCTTCTACATTATCCACGTGTCATACTATAATATTCGGTTTCGCTTATCCTACTTATAACAAGATGGTTGTCATAGCGACTGGTGTAAAAATAGTCTACATGTGGCGGCATTATATTGGCTAGGCTAGTGAGTCCTTTGCGTCGACGCTTATGATTAGAATTAATGTTTGTATGTATGTTCCTGAATTGTTTAATTATAGAGCACTGTGAATGGAAATTAATTAAATTAAATGATATAATTTGTTTGATACGACACATAACAATTATTAAATATTTAAGGAAAATCTAAACTTGATGCATACGAATTCATTAGAAAAACATGCAAATACTTAGTACAAACAAAAATCACCATATTAAAGCTTGTTTTGTAAAACTGTCACTGAGCGAGAATGGGACGCTACAAGCTTGTTGCATTTTAAATGCATTTAAATGCGACATGTTGTCCAGTTATTTTTAAGTAGACCGTGTGAAGTAGACTAGTTTTATTTCCCGAAAATAAATAATGGAAAATTTATTGTTGGTTTCATTTAAAAATGGTTTCTATTAAACAATATTTTTGCACGTCAGAAAGACGTAAATTTCAGCCTCCCAGCGAGGTAAAACTTTGCATAAACCTATCCTCTGTGATCCGTAACCGTACAACTAATTTAAAGATTTCAGTTATTGTAGGTAAGGGACAGGGAAGGGTTGGGCCTACTCAGGGAGTATGAACATTAGCTGTAAGGCCCAGTGAAGCAGATAAAACTGAACCTTGAAAGGTGTAGTTTGTGGTTGGGGTTTATTGAAAATAATATAGTAATAAATATATATAAATAAGGTGTATATAAATCTAAGCAATAGTCTGATTTATATAAGTTTGAAAAAGCGCATAACGCTTAAAACGTGTTTAAATTAAGTTTAATATTACCTAGGAGAAAGTACACTGGATTTATTATGTATTTATTATTAATGAATAAAGATCTTTTAAAATTGATATTGAATAGTCTGATATAGGTACGGTTTGTAAGCAACTTATGTACAGCACATAAATCCAAAATTATCTGTTTGATATCCATTTAAAAAATAAGTAATGCGTACATATAAAAACCCAACTCGACAAGTAGTCATTTTGTCAGAAAATCAATAAACCATAGTGATTTTAGGGTTGATAAACGTTCCGATAAAAAAAAACGCGGGACCAGAAGTTCATGGATTCACCCAGATTCTGTCAGTTGGCATCGCACCGAACTACTCTAGGTATAGCTTTTCTGAATCAGGGTGCTTTAGAATACACTACACTATTTTATTAGCTTTTGGTGGTTTTTGTATTAAGTATGGCAGGGGCAAAGTTTACAATCTTATTATAATAAGTTTTGCCGAGGTATTCACTCTTTATGCGGTCTAACCACAAAACCTACACAAGGCATAGAGTGTGGTGATATATTAGTGTTTATGATGTATGCCCTCATAAACAACTTACTTATATTATATGAGACAATAGCGCCGTACCGCGAAAATTAATTTGAAACTGAAATACAGCTTCTCTTGCCTGACCTGGAACTTCCCGTTGCATCGGCCAAGTAATCGCTTTCCCGTCTAGAAGCCTATTGACCTACTTTGGAAAACTACGGAGGTATATTTAAAGTATGTTTTGGTAGAAAAACTCATAGGCTAGCTATTTTTATATTTCTTCTGTAAGTATTATTGTCATTTGGAGAGAAACTAAGATTACACTTAACAATTTTGTGTAAGTATCTCAAAATCTGTAAGTGTAATAAATTAATTCAAATTTCCTTGTAACAAGGTGCGGCTGCTCATATTTCCTGTGAAATGCAGCAAACCATATTTTTCCAGCCATGCATAAATTAGAACCCTGTCTCTAACAACACTCGAGAATAAAAAAGTAAAACTATTTTGGCTCTAGCAAGAAATAAAATTCCTAACCGCATCGACGACGTAGGCAAATAAAGTGTTTCCTTTAATGAAACACAATTTGCCGCAAATAATGACCTATAACAATGCCAAAAACAGTTATTTATTTGTAAAATTAAGCCCACATGGCTCATATTTGGGAAAATACTAATGTATGTAAATGGATCACCGGACCGGAGTCTCTTAGTTTTGGCCTTAGTGTACCTACTAACACGTGCGTCTCGCTCTGTATGCATGCATAGTGTAGAAAGAGATGCCTTCTATTTCGACAGAGGAAGTTAGGCTGTTAGAGTTCTGACCGAGGAGAGGTACAAGCTAGGTTTTGTTTTTTTAACTCTGGAAGATACGCCAGAAAGATTAATGTCAATAACCCTTCCTGCAGTTCTAGCATTATTAATAATCAACTATGGCCGATCCTTCATTGCGTAGTAATCCCCATTGGAATAGGTATACCTACGCTTTCGAACAAAAACCTGTATAAATTCCAGAAATTTACAGAACGTAATGTTTAATCAAGCTGGCTACGGTAGCGGGTTGTGGTCGAATTGTACTACTTTGCATGTAATGGAACCTGTGGGAACGGGACCTGGGGTCAGACGTGACCTCGACCTGGATATCTTGCGAAGGTCATGAGGCACTACACAAAGGTTGTTACAACGTGAAGAAACGGTTCTGTCTTTTTCAATACAAAAGATGCGTTTTGAATTTTTTAGTAGGTTGGTACCAGTTTGCATTCACCTTTGTAAATAATTTATTGCGGAGGCATAGGTGCGACCGTCCTGCACAGCTACTGTTTCAACATTTGAGTTGGTATCATGTAAGTCATGGCACTGTGTAAATTGTGAGAAATAAGAAGTACCTAGTTACTTAAATCACAGTAACATTCAAATGATGCTTTTTAGAGAGACTGGAATGACGATTTGCATTTTTATAAATAACTAGCGATCCGCCCCGGCTGGATTTTTAACAAATTAAATTTTTCATGCGGCTCCCATATTTTTTGTTAAATATTCTATAGCCTATGTTCATCAGAGAAAATAAAGGATTCTAATGGTGAAATAATTTTTCAAATCGGGCCAGTAGGTACCTTCGGAGCCTATTTAATTCAAACAAACAATCAAATCTTTCCTCTTTATAATATTAGTATAGAAAATGTTTGTCCCAAATATTCGATGGGTTCTAATGGGGCCTCAATTGGATTTAGGGTATGTCAATGTCAAAAGAAAGGAAAACAAAAACAACAAAAAAAGATGCTAAATTAGCAGCACTGAATAAAAACTTGATATACTTAGTTGGTTTTCATTTATGTTAAATGAGTTAAGTCCCTGCCACGTATCGAGATATTTAGAACGAACTGTTGCTTTTATAATGCAAATCGTAAATCGCTCTTTGATGCTCAAAAGGAATCAAAACAAAGGTCACAGCGTCACCTGACGTGGATGAGGAAGCTCTATCACGAAAAATCAATTAATAAGCACTTTATTAAATTGATACGTGTCAAAGCGTGTCAACGATCAAATCCTGAAAGGGTTGTTGTTGCTACTAAAACATAAAAGAAAACATGTGGCTTACCTCTCTTATTCTTCGTAAATCCATGAACGGTATTTTTTTGTCTTGTTGGCAAGATGTAGCGAATTCGCTACACGGTAGCAACTGAAATAGGTAAGTATTCTAAAGCTACAGTTTATGTTTCAACATCATTATTATTATTTATCCGTGATAGAGCCACTGTAATGCAGCTTACGTCGTCATTGTCATGATGTGAAATGTGGAAACCGTGTCGAGTGAACTTTAGCATTATCCCTCAGGCTATCAACCATCTCCATTATGTAGGTATGGATGCCTAGATGGTATATAGGATATTATCCTACTGGATGGTATATAGGATATCATCCTATATATCCACATCTGTAGGTATAGCTGCAGACTTAAAAGGCACTGGGTGGACACACTAGTGTGCGCCCAGCATAACGCTGAGTGACGACCATATTTGCCTTAACAACTTAGATACCTTATTTACATCTTAGATTTTAAGAGTGATGTGTACTATTGTGTTGTTTTATTGAGGTAAATAAAAATATTTTCTTTCCTTCTTTTTCTTTCAAATATGCTAATAGCCGGAATATAGTAAGCCCAACCAATAGGTTACGCTTAGATTCGTTGGATTCGTCTTCCCAAGCACTTTGGAGCAGTTGATATAAAACCTCATTTAAAAATATATTTTATAATATTAGTAAAATTGTATTTTTACATTATATTGCAGCTGGTGGATGGCCCTGAGGGATAAGACTAAAGTTCACTCGACTTTATGTCACGGAAAATCAAACGGGAATTACATTGACTGCCACTTTATACCCACTTGCTTTTAGAGTGTATACGTTTTATCGGTAAATATGATAATATGCTTCTGGCGTACTCTAAGGATAAGGTAGCATAGAGTTTGTACATTTGTAGTAATATTTTGGAACTCCTTTTTTAAAAAAACGTTTTTTATTAACTAGGAGGAAGGTTCTTGGGAGGACTATTCCAACGAATTTAAGCGTCTTCAACCTATAGGTTGGGCCTACTATATGAAAGTAAAAATAAAAGTCTTTTTTCAAATTATACCGTTCACGAGATGCTAGCCATATATTTTATTAAAACGGTATGCGAGCAGCGGTGAGAGGGATAATAGGGGGTTAAGGCCGAAAAACTGTCCGTTTTCGCTATCTTAATTTAAATTAATGCGCGTCAAAGTAGGTACGTTCCATTTTTTTACTTTCATGTATAATTTCCTTGCAGAGACCTTTCCTATTTCATAGAGAATAAAGGTCCAGAGCTGGATCGCTTAGCTTTGACGTAAAAGCACCCTGACTCGTCATCGTAAAGGCTGCAGTACTTACCTAAAATATTAGCTTTTCCCCCTAAGCGGTACGAGTATCTTGTCCTTTATCAAAAAGCTATGCACAAAAAAGTTACATTGTTTTTTCATTAAAAAAAGCCAAAGAAAATTACAATTACATATCTTACTAAATTAGAGCTAGTATTTACAATTGAGCTAACTGCAGACTGCTGAAAACAAACTACAGGTGCTCAAAGCTCTGATTCATATCAATACCAGTTGGAAATGTACCCAAGATGGCTGCATTGCCCCGCTGTATGGCAATGCTGATGCGCTGCGCCAGAGACTGACCAGCTCTCGAGTCACACGTCGCTTCGACCAGACGCTCAGATAATTTTTTGAACACCCTTAGAGCCTCGGTACCCCACGGACCTAGGGTCTTGATTCCAAGGGGAGCAAGTTTGTAGGCTCTGTCGAGTCCTGAATATTTGCGCCTCTTAAGATCAAAGTTAACCTAACCTAACCTTCTTTTCAACCTTCATATACCTCTAGCCAGATGTCAACTCCAAAAGGGCTATAAAGTTACCTAATTAAACGACGTAAATGGAATTCACAAAATATCATTTGCAAAGTTATTACTTAAGCGTTGTTTACAAAGGGATAGTCGTTTTAGTAGGTAAAGTAGAAATAATAATTTTGATTAACTTGTCTGCTAGATATATTGATGTAATTATATAAAACTAACCCGCTATCTTTTTTACAACAACTCAATTCAATTGAGTTTACTTTAATAACTTAATCAAAGATGGCGTTTGACAAGCGCAGTTCGAACTAAGAACCTGCTGATCCTTCTGTAATATTTCAAAGAACACCTAGAAGGCTACCGACTTTGACATGTATTCATGTTTTTTGAATCTTATTCGATTGTACCGGAAGGTATGGATATTTAACCGATTGTTGTACCAACAACAATGTACCCTAAGGGGGTAAAAGATATGGGGAGCGGGTTTTCAATGGTCGATTTTTATCTACGTAAGTAAAATGAGTTATTTGATTTCATCTATATCTATACTAAAGAGGAAAGATTTGATTGTTTGTTTGTTTGTTTGTTTGTTTGAATTGAATAGGCTCCGAAACTACTGAACCGAGATAAAAAATTCTTTCACCATTAGAATCCTTAATTTTCCGTGATGAACATAGGCTATATAATATTTTCAAAAAAGTTAGGGATCTGCATGAAAAATTCAATAATTGAACCGTGGGCTGTAATATTCAACCTCTTTTTCTATTATGGCGCGTCAGAATAGAAAAAGAGGTTGTATAGCGCACGGTGCTTGCTTTTTCTCTACGGCCAGTGTCAGTTTTGGAATGTCGAGTCAATGTCAAAAACCCCAATGCTGTTAAAAAAAGTAAAGATCCGTATGAAAACTGTAAAACCCATCGTTTTAGTGTGTATAATTTCTGAAATTTTTGTTTAATACCCGTGCGAAGCCGGGGCGGGCCGCTAGTTAGTAAATATTTCGTGGTATAAGTAGGTATAGTAGTAGAGATTAGTAAAACAATTAGGGTACCTATATTAATTTAGGGCATATCTTATACGATAAAGTTAGACTATAAGATGTGGTGTAAGGGGGTGTAGCAGAGTATAATAATATGTACTAACATAGTAGGTAGGAACATAAATATTATATCTAGTGTTAGTAAGTAGGTTACCAATACAGTGAATTAGTACCCCTATTATGCGACCTTTATGTGGCCTTAGTTCACAAGTAAAACCCATTTTGTATCTCGGTCAAAAGTTTTAATACGGTGCGGAAACAATAACTATTTTGTACTTACTTCAAAACTATTTTTTACCTTAATTTGAATACATCGTTTCCCCGCGGAAAGAGAATATTTTAAGAACAAATTCGGCTATATCACTATAATATTATGATACTTAAAGGTGTTTGCTAAATTTCATCCTCATTAATTCCGTACTTTTTGCGTTCTTTACGGCCAAACCTAACGGCACAAACTTAACTTTTATAACATAAAGTAGAAAGTATTTACATTGGTTTAGATTTACTAGGGTCGTATTCCGACTATTATATTATACCTGCATATAAAAGGGTGTGGTAAAAATATGTAGAATAGCACTTTACAAAGTCAACTTCCCACGTCTGACTTGTAATAAATAAAGTGAAATATTAACACTAAGAAACCCACTCACTTCCACCTGAGTCTCAGGACGAAACCCTGATGCTACATCTTTTTTGTTTTAGTCAGAACTAGCGTTTCGCCTCGGCTTCACACGAATATTTAAGAAAAATTTCTTAAATTAAATGTTTTATACGCGTTAGTTTACATTATTGAAGATTCCATACGGAACCCTACCTTTTAAAATATTCTATAGCATATTTTCATAAGGAATATTGTCAGATTCTAATAGTGAAAGAATTTTTGAAATCGGTTCAGTAGCTCAGATTTTGTGTGAGCTTTATAATATTAGAGTAGATTAAATGGTTTTTATGATTTCAAATGATGAACAATGCCATCTATGGCGCTCATCAGGGGAGGCCTATGTCCAGCAGTGGACTATTATAGGCTGTTGATGATGATGATGATGAAATGGTTTTTTAAATTACCATACTTACTTACAGCTCATTGGCTCATACGTTTAGTAATGGAATTTCCTGGTTAAAAAATATTTGTTTTTCTACCAAATGAAAATGGGAAAATTCCATTCTGAATATTTTGTAACGATCCTGAAATGATACATGATTAATCCTATGCGACGATGTGCCCCATAAACTTACGAGAATTGGGTACTGGGCAGGTACTTGAAATAATTATTATTTTAAATAGTAGGTATGGAATATATTTATGAGAGAAACGTCTTAAATCTTTTCAACTAACAGCTTATAGCAGAAATACCTACTAACAAAGAATGGCACCTTCAAAATTGAATATTTATTAATTCAAATTTATAAATTCAGTTCACACAAAGAGCTATGCAAAAGGCTATTAAATCCTCTTTCAGTGGATTTTTTTTTCTCTTTTGGTGGATTTTTGCAGTAAATTGTTATTGAAATAAATTCAAGGTAATTGCGCTCGTTGTGCGTTTCTAGTGCGCAGTTTTTGAAGGTTGTTCAAGGTGTGACATTCATAATTTGATGGTTATTTTATTGCCTATAATCCCCTCGCAGGGCATGCGGGTTGGGGATCGCAGTTCGGTTGTTACATAAATAAAATATAAAATTGTTAAACAGTTGAGCATAATCAACTTAGAAACATAATAATGAGACCACTTCAATGTAGTGTGGAAAAACGTGTTCCTATCGCAAGGTCTGCCTGGTTTGCACAAACGAGGGCATACTCGTAACTAAGCCATTATAAATTCAAGAGGACATTCTCCACTCTGTATCCTTGCACGATAATCTTCGTAACTGCACTGCACTACTAGTTCTGAACATGAGGATGCAATTTTAATAGAATTCTAGTCATTTCTGCTCTACATTATACGATCGTTTCACGAAAGCAAGTAGGTAAATACTTACCTATTTACATGAAAATCTTCTCACTCTAAAGACGTATCGGATCAAAGCGCCTTTACCAAAGCGCCTATACCACTATGCATTAAAGGTTTCTCTCATCTACCCAGTATCTTTTGTATACCTGACCCTTTTTGCCCTTACTCTTTCTCAGGCCAAGCAGTGTTTAAATTAACAACCTTTTTATTATATTTAACTAGAACGCTTTATCCCAAATTATTAATTTGTACCAAATTATTAGTTGTTAATTTAAACACTGCTTGGAATTAATATGCTATTTTCTTATATGTAATTTTGAATCAAGTACCTATTTCAAAAGCTCATAACTGTTGAGTTTGGTGTATTTAGAACACTAACCTGAATCAAAATACATCTTTCTTTTGCACTTTGGTAACTATTTTTTAGTTTTCTCATTACTCAAGTTGTTCTGCCCCCTTAATTTAAAGTAAGTATCATTACTCCAACAATTTTAATTTAAAAAGTTTTTTAATAAACTAGAGACCCGCCCCGGCTTGGCGCGGATGCAATGCTGATGATACTTATGCATGTTGTACTATATAAATTTTCCGCTTGAATTACTCTATCCGCCTAAACCGCATAAAAATCCAATGCGTAGTTTAAAGATCTAACTATACATAGGGACATACAGACAGACAGCGGGAAGCGACTTTGTTATAAACCATGTAGTGAAATAGTACCTAAGCAGTACATATCCAGTGTAAATGTTTTTGACCTAAAAACAATTCAACTTCAAAACATTTACTTGGGCTTCTTAAATCTTCTAAGGAGTGCCTAGTAATTTACCTGTCTTATTTAACATTATTAGGGCCATCAAAAAATATTTAACTCTATTCATTTTGTCCCTTACGCTGCCCAATTCTTTACAAATTAATATTCAAATTGCTACTCATGAAATGTTCTCCCTGGAGAAAAGTTATTTTGAATGTAGTAAGTAAAATAAACTAATTATCAGACAAAGTAAATTCTATTTTATGTTCATATAAACGTCGACCCTTTGGATCTACTGGCAGCATTTACGAGTACTGGGTGTGCAACCATTCATAAATAACCACCTTACACGCTATTTTATACATTGAAAACGCTACCTGAAGTCACACAGAAAGGGGCTCTTTCCTGTCATGCGTATTATTATGTTTTTCCCATCACAGCTCTTTTCCCAGCTCGCGATTTAATTCGCATGAACTGAGTGAGAAATCTCCCTAAGAGCAGCTAAACCCTCTGCTGGTCGGAAAGTCCTAAAACCCGTTCTTAATCGTGATAGGTTTCGGATGGCTAGAAATCTACCCGGCACGCTAACTAGATCCGCATGCGGACGGAAATCCGCAAAGCAGGAAAATGGCCTTATGGGATGCTGTGCCGCTATGCATAAAACAGATATTTTATAGTAACACTGGGAATGTAACTATTTAATATTATCTATTTACATACATCGCATGTTTTACAAATGTCGATGCATGGCATCATAGGTATCTTAATGTCCTTGTAAGGTAAACACCTATATTTCTACATGATTTCTCTTTTATGCAGGGTAAGCCTGTCGCACTATCTGTTCAAGACAACCCGGATAATCTTATAGAGTAAGTAGATGGAGTAGGATCATGGAATATATCTATGGTGTTGATGTTGTTCTTTCATATATTGGATTTTCAAATTCTTCATTTATTCAATAGGTACAGAAAGGAAAGACAACATTCATCTCGATGAGTACCAGGACATTGCAATTACACCTTGTTTATTTTTAAATTGATTAGTATATAGGTAGAAGACATTTCATCTTTTTACCAAAATTTTGCCACATACGAGACTTCATCAATACAGGCTTAGCCTAATGAAGAAATCAACTGACAAATACAAAAGAAGAGCAAATGGCTCGTCTCTATACTTTTTGTGAGTTAATTGTGACTCTTTCTAAGATGATCTTATAGGTACATCGTTAAAAATGTGCACCTTATGTAATCACCTTATGTCTTTTGCTGTAATATTTTTTTCTTAGAGACATACCTTTGTACTATTAATAGAAATTGTATCGTGTTCAAGGAGCTCTTTGTACGTTGCCACTTTGCTTGCGTACGACTGCCATGCTCTAAATTGACTATATCGTTTGCCGCGGCTGTGCAGTGAAAACCTTAAGCAGACTGCATAAAAAATATAACAGAAATAAATTAGCCGCTGCTATCATAAAATCAAATTTAACATTTATTTCCTTTATCTTAAATCAGAGAGGTACTCTACTGTACTCCAACTCTTGGGAATCAAGAAAACAAAAAGCTTTTCCTTCCATTTTATCTCCGTTCTGTAAATATACCTATAAGTCGAAGATGAGTGACGCTACGCGGCTTTCAGCTTTGTTGTTTCGTAAGAACTCTTCACTTAGAGAAATGTTCATAATACCTATAAAATGATAACGCAATTGTTCAAGTCAAGGAAACGAAAGGATCTAGGCTTCTACGAAGCTACACTGTTAAAATTCTATGCTGATTTGTTGCTACGCACTCGAAGCACAAAAAATGTCGTCAAAAACTAAAATCCGTCTAAGTAACTAGCGTTCACCGATTGTCTTTATCACTTTCTTTGATAGTTTATAAAAACATTTCATTGAGCAGCTTTTGAAGTTAAGGCGAGATAACTAGCGGTAATAACGCGGAAAAAGCATTTTATTTTCCGCGTTATTTAGCGTGGTTTGCCTCCTGGTTTGTACATTACCAAGGTGCTACACTATTGCAGACCTACGCTGCCACGATGATAGAATGCGGCGCTACTACGATGTTACGTGCCAACATGGCATAATATGAATGTACGATGCTACGTTACTACCGGTCAACGGTGCCTGGAGCTACGAGCTAACGATGTTACAAGCCTACGATGTCGGTGCTACGGACTAGAACCTTACGATGCTACAGCCTGTAGCATCGTAATACAGGCCTGGTGCTACAGTACTACGAATTAACGATGCTACGGGCGTAAAATGTCGGTGCTACGGTACTACGAACTAACAATACTACAGACCTAGGTTGCCTGGTGTTATGGTACCTACTACGAACTAACGATGTTACAGGCCTACGATGTCGGTGCTAAGGTACTACGAATTAACGATGCATCAGGCCTAAAATGTCGGTGCTACGGTACTACGAGTACGAACTAACAATGCAACATAGGCCTAAAATGTCGGTGCTACGTTACTACGAGTACGAACTAACAATGCAACATAGGCCTATGATGTTTGGTGCTACGGTACTACGAACTAACGATGCTACAGCCCTAAAATGTCGGTGCTACGGTACTACGAACTAACGAAGCTACAGGCCTAGGATGCCTGGATGTTACGGTACTACGAATTAACGATGCTACAGGCCTAAAATATCGCTGCTACGGTGATACGAACTAACAATACTACAGGCCTATGATGTTTGGTGCTTCAGTACTACGAACTAACTATAGCTAGCTTAGAGATTAATCTCTACTAGCCAAAGTTAGGTACCGATTCAGATAAGGAGATACGAGAAATTAGAATTTTTTTTTGAACTAGACTAAGCTCTTGAGCGGGACGAGCAATGACCTCTGCTTAAGAAATTCATAATAAAATATCAAACTTTGAGGTCATTAGTATTTCAAGAAAAACATGGGCCACCTCAGATATTTAAGTAAGAAAATGTAAACGTTATGAAATTTATAACAGCTCGGCTTAATCCAATCTTGGAAGATCTTACTTTACACAACACCAGCGTTGCCTTTTTATTTGCAATATTCTCTAATCTAACGTAATACACTTTGACCTAGGTACTTAATCTACTTAGGTTACTTAGAGGTGGCCAACACGAAGTCTATTCAATGGTAATATTCGGTATCGGTAGATACATAGGTTTGAACAATAACGAGTCTAATAATTATTGAACTCAAAGATACTTAGGCAGATATATAGATTTAAGTGTATTCTCTTATAAAGATTAGTCTGTCTCTTATATTATAGATTAGTCTGAGAGTGGAGAACGTAAGAGAACTTAGATCAACATTAATTAATATATATCTGCTTATACTAATTTACAGATGGACATAGTCCTGTCTAATGGCGAACTGGTATATGCGGTGATGATGTTAGTGAAGATGGGTTTTATTAGATACTAGCGGTCCATCCCGGCTTCGCACGGGTATTGAACCAATTTTTTTTCCTACACTCAAATTTTAGATTTCAATAACTTTATTTTTTTGGCTTACAAGTAAAATTTCATAAAGTTAATTACCTATTGTAAATAAGGAAAAAAAAAATGTTATTGATTTTTCTCTTCACTTCAATTTTTGTCCATTTGGAAGAAGTATCTATGGAAGTGAAAAAGAAACCACTAGTACATTCACTTATAACTTATATGTCTTATACAAAGTTTGTTTTACCAATCTAAATCTAAGTTTAATCTGATCTATATAAGTACATACAAATCAATCATTATTTAACACAACAGGTACCTACTTATACCAAAAGCTAAGCACAACATTCAGTTTTTTACATGCTATTGTCGGAGAGGTGGAATGCAGCGACATATGGTCAAGCATTAACATCATTAATTTAATCATCTATCGAATAAAAGGCTTTCTTGACAAGATTTTGTTTTAGTATAGTACCTACAGTCCTAGTCTTAGGTAACCCAACATGATTGAAGTTTTAATTAGCGATCTCTAAAATTTTGTAACATTATTCTATATTCATTAGCCTATGTTCATCGGGGATTATGTAGGGATTAGGTATATTCTAATGGCGAAATATGCTTTTAAATTAGTCCAGTAGTTTCGGGGCGTATTCAAACAAACAATCAAATCTTTTCTCTTTATAATGAGAATAGATATAGATTGGTATACGAGTTGATAGAAAAGTACCTCCGATATACTTATTGAGCCTCCACTTGGTATTTACTGGTAGGTACCTAGATACCTTTAAAAGTACCTAGGTATCTACTTATGGTATAGGCTAATGTTTACATTAGCAAATGGAACTTTATCCCAAGGCACTCTTCCCAAACACATCCATCTTACGACAGTAGCCAAAAATAAACAAGCCTGTAATTCCGGCAGGTAAAGTGAGTTGCAAATGCACCGGGAGCAGCGTGGCAGACTATTGATCTCCCCCCGTCTCTCGTCGCGTCGCGCTCTGACCGATCGTGACCCTACGCCCTTGGGAGGCACCTACCCCCTCAGTGCATTTTACTACGAAAGCACCAACGAGGGGAAGCTAGAGTTCCTTTTGTTGCCCGTTTTGGTGCAGTGGCAATGCCCTTGTGGGAAAATAAATAAGTAGGTAGGTAAATAAAGATTTTTGCTAGTGTGTTTTGGTTTTGATAACATAATTTTCAGTTTTCCCGTAGATTGGAATGTGAAGCGGTGACAATAGCGAAGGTTGATAATAATAAAATATACCTAGGTAATCAGCTTGTAGGAAGGAAACTCCGCGTAGGTTCGTTCACACTAATCAGTACCTACCTATCTAAATAGTTGCTAAGTATGTAGATAAGGCACCTAGTTGCCCGCCACCGCTCCCGCCCGCCTAGCGGCGAGAGAACAGCGAAGCGACTGGAGTCAGATTCAGGAGGCTGTCGGAGGCAGTCGTTAGCAAGCAAGCATATCAAATGAAAACAAAATTCATTAGCAAATAATTTTTAATAGTTTGATCGGATCTCAAAGTTCGGTTCGGAGTATTTTAGAACTGGTAATAATTTAGTAAAATGTCATTATGACGTAAATTGATTTTTTATCTGTAGTTTAGTTTTGTAGTGAAAAGAAAGCGGTCAGGTTTACAGAAAAGTATTTGTTTTTCAGCATTTATCCCATTTTTCGAGACAATGGAAAACGATAACAATAAGCCTTACAAAATATGTGATGTAAATCGCGACAAGAAAAAGGGAATAGTGGCCCTGTCTCTAGAGGACTTGCTCGCAAAAGTGCCGGAAAAGTTGGGCCTTCCTTCCGAAAACCTGACGGTGGTGTTGGAGTCAGATGGCACAGAGGTTGACGACGAAGAATATTTTTCAACCTTGGACCCTGACACTTCTCTAATGATTCTACACGGTAGTGAGAAGTGGACGCCTAATATGCCGAAGTGCCAAGTGTCTTTGGACCAGACGGATGATGTAGTTCTGGGAGATAAGGGCCAGGTTGCGAACCTCGTCGGCCGGCTTCAGCATAATCTTTGCCACATTTCACTCCTTGGTGGTCAGGATTTGGAACTCTTATCTGACATGGATCCAGATAGTCTTGCTGATATTGTCACTGACAGGGACAACAGAATCATTTTAGAACACATCAAGGAAGCATCTGGCAGGTAAATACAAGTGTTATTTATTTTTATAAATACCATCGCCTTGGGGTTAAAAATACCTGTTACGATACTTAATACTTTTTGATTGTTAAAAAACAAATATATAACAGAGTGCTTCTAATATGTGTCCTATTAGAATTGAGTCTTGGCATGCCAAGGTGGACTATTATCCTACAACATAAGTAGGAATAGACTTGGCCCTTGGTATATAGTATGATCATTAGGGCACCCAATTTTTATAAAATTTTGTTGTTAGTGTTGTACACACTCAATTATTGAAGTCGGATTTTATATTTCACAGAATTTTACTGGAGAAACGGCAAGCTCAAGATGCCATGGAGCTACTGAAACTATATCACCAAAGTGTTGCCAATGGTTCCGAGGATGGCCCCCCTCCCAAACAAGAAAGAGTGTGAAGTTGTCAAACCATGTTTTCAAAATAACCTTCTGATGTAACCCTCAGTTTATTTTTAGGGATGGTTAGTCTCAAAAGTTTACAAAGATCTTGGATTAGAAACCCTTAAATTAAAATGAATTAATTTTAATGGAATGAGGGTATTTTTGAAAAGTAAGTGTAATCAGTAATTTTTATCATTAACATATTTTTAACACCAAATAATGAGGCCTTTATACCTAAGTTTTTTAATTGAACTAGAGCATTTATTTGCCACTTACAGTTTTAGACATTCATAGCTGATTGATCTGATTATGATTCTAGCAAATAGGTACATTGCTAGTTGATTTTTGATACATTTTCATTATCTATTTCTAGACATGCCTAGATTATGGTAATGGCTAATTATATACTTTATATTAATTAATATTAAAAATAGTAACATAATGTATTGTGTAGTAATAACATGCTAATCTTATGAATATGAGCTAAAATCATTGTAATCATTAAGAATGTATCTTTTATGGTAACATTATAGTATGATAGAAATGTAGTTTAAAGTTGTAGGTGTTTGGTATTACTTACCATGTTAACTGGAACAAAATGTTGCATAAGTTTATTATAATTTTAGTTTATGCTGTAAACACAGTGCCCTTAAAGCAAACTGCCATGTTATTTGGGAAAGCTGGTAGGTAAGAAATGTTCTGAGTAAGTTGTATGGCGCTAATATTTTCATAGACCCTATTACTATTTATTTTGTAAACTTTTGAGAGACAATTTGCCACAAGGTTGGAATCAACATCAATTTAAAAGACTGATAGTTGGTAAACTTATTTCTTTTTATATAGTTTTACCCCTAGTGTAAGATTTATTACGTTAATTCCAATTTGCTCAAACATTCTATGAATATTTTTAAGTTTCCCTTCTTTAGTTTTACTTCATCCATTAAATTATCATGTGTGTATGTATGTATTCAACAACATTGTTACTTACCCCATTTCCCTCATGAGTTGTCTTGTGGAAATTAAATTGTATCAATCATTTATATAATTCCTTGAATGTATAAAATTTTATTTATCATTTTAGTTATCAAAACTTCATTCTTTCACATTTTTACGACCCAAAAGACATTACTCTTGAAATAATTGGTCTTTGCATGACAATCATACTAATAGGGAATCTTGCGGACATAGGATATCTACATATTTCTTTACATTGCCTGTTTCATTATTAAATAGCAAACATTACATGCATTAACATTTTGTAACCATTTAACATTAGCGATAGGGAAGTATTTGCTGTGCTAGTGTAAGTCATGTAAGTAGGTACATTAGTGCATAAGTATTTTGTGTAATGCACCATATTAATAGCCAGATACAATTCATTTGTCTAGCACATCTTAGATACCTAATAATTATCATAATCCTATAATAATAATAACTATTCAATATGTAAATGATACTGTAATTGATCTGAACCTAATTGCATTATAGTAAGTTCTGGATTTGCTACTTAATTGTTGAATTGGAGAAACAGGTTTAGAGGGAGTATTTTTAATATGGATTGCCATTGTTCTTTACATTACTGAAGAAGCATACTTGCTGTGTGAGTTTCTTGTTACCTCCACTATAAATTATGCTTATTATATTGAGTGATAAATAAGGTTCAATATTGTAACTGTTTACTTGGTCAATTGACTGGTAAACGGTTAAGCTAAGAACTTGTGGAATTGCATGTTAGTAATTGTTTGGAGTGGAATTGATGTCTATTTATTTATTTCACACAAATAAAACAACTTAGTACATGAATAAGGATTTTATTAGTGAAATTATAACCATAATACAATTAAAAGATTGATAGATAGTAATGCTTAAATATTTTTTTATAAATAGGTAGGTACTTTGATGCCTGATAGGATAGGTAAACTTTAAAAATCTCAAAATTACAAGAAATTAGAGAACTGTGCATGAACTTTTCTCACGGAATGGATTCACTTTCTGACTGGAAAAGCCAACGAGCAGGCAGTCTTCTTGTTCATGTTCGTTTATGAACTTGACAATATCAGCCACAGCTGAGGAGACGGGGATCCTCTTGATAGCTGCCTCCCGTCTCAGCTGCTCGGTCACCGAGCGCTGTTGTTGTAACGTCGAAACCATCATGTCCATGACGGCAGTATCTGATAGGCCTATGATGAATACAAATCAAATAATACTTCCAAGGCGAAACAGGGCGTTGCCGAACTCCGCGGTTTATTTCTTCCTGAAAACGGACCCAGAGTATCAGAAATCTTTGATTATCTATTAAATAACATGTTATATTAGTACTATACCAACCAAAACGAAGAAAAAGCACGATTTTACAACAAATAGGTATTCACGAAAAATCCCAACAACGAATCAATGAGTGAACGATTATTATATGAATGAGTGAATTGAATGGCTAGCTGTTGAATGAAACGATACCATTTGATGTCAAATCGGATGAGTGAATGCTATCCTACCAATGAAAGTACCAATGCGTAGTATCCAAAATAAATTACTCTAGCATCCTTTAAAACAAAAGTAACTGTGCGTTCTAGAAAAAGAAATTGATTCGATTCGAAATATCGACTAAACCTCTGAAAAACGATCATATGGCATTGTTGTAATTGTCGAATTTGACACGGAAGCAATATTGGACTAACAGTCTCTTTCTCACAACATTGGTTTAACGTTAGGAAAAATCAATACACACTCTTTTTATCAGCGCCCTCTTCCTGGTTTCATTGTCACGAATGTCATTCTATCTATTCAACGGGTTTGTTTACATGTCAGGAGAAGTCATTGTGAGATTTTTATGTTTTGCCCGTGTTTTCGACTTATTTATTGAGCAAAACTGTAATATAAATTGAAAATAATATAAAAGAGGTACCATGAAGTGTTCTGTAGCAGGCTGAGGCCTATGCCAAAGCAAAAACAGGCCGAATCTAACCTTACACCGGTAAGTGGTAACATTTCGTTAAATTGGTGTCTATTGTACATTGTATTTTGATATAAAGTGTGTAAAAACCTATTATTTTGAATCATCTTTATTGTGAGCTGTAGAAACCCGCAATATTCTCAATATTTCATTCACATCGCAGACATAAAAACCGGTGCTAGTGTTGAACATCATCGAACATCGAACGTTATCGATAAATTAGGTAAGGTCAGTATGGGTACCTAAGTACATATAACTATTGGGCAAGTGTAGAGGACTTTTTTATTACGAAAACCATTTGAAAACCATTTTTGGATTCAAAATAAACTTTGACAAAAATATGACACACTGCCCCGTGTTGACCTTAGAGGTGCAAGTCCATCTTAACGGACTGAACCTCTCCACACAAGACCACCGGACACAAAACCACTGATGATGTGTTGACCTTAATAAGTTACGTATTTTTATTTGTTTTAGTTTACCAAGAAACGAAAGCCGGCGGAGGGATGCGTAGGAAAATATTGGCTTAGAAAATATCCGGCCAGGAACTCAAGACATTCATGTTTGCACATCGCACTTTGAAGAGAGTGCATTCAAATCAGAAAAGCTTCCAAAACGTCAGGTTATAACAAAATACAAAATATACGCGATCAATACAGTTAAAACAGTGTTTTATTACCTACATATCCTGCTCCTGCTTCACCTCCAGTAAACTCTCGGATCCAGCTCCAATTCCGAAAATCCTTCGATTTCTCCGGGATCCCACCATCAGATCCTGACTTTCTTCCAATGGGACCACTTCAGAAATGCGCTCTTCATAACATAGGTAGTATAAAACAAAGTCGCATCCCGCTGTCTGTCTGTCTGTCCTTCCCTATGTATGCTTAAATCATTAAAACTACGCAACGGATTTGGATGCGGTTGTTTTAAATAGATAGTGATTCAAGAGGTAGGTTTACATGCATAATATAGTAGAGGAACACTGACAATTTAAGAGGTTTCCGTGCAAAGCCGGGGCGGGTCGCTGAATCGCTTAAAAATGTATGTAAATATATTTTCCCGTCGCCTATAAGTAACTTCGTTCTGACCTTACTTTACAGTGGCGCCAACTGGTGAGTACAAAAACGGTAGCCCTCATTGATACAAAAAAAATATACAGTTGAACATAGAACCTTTCCTTTTTTGATGTCGATTCCATCGATATAATGTTATCGACTAGACGAACAAGTGAACATCCCTAATCCGCCATGTTGTTCTACCGATTTGTTTACATAGGTATCCAAGGAAAGTACATGCTTAGGGCACTTCCATAGACAATCGTTTTTCTGAGGACTAAACCGGTGTGCAAGGTTTTTGTTGTTGACAAATCCTACCCGGTTTGGTTTCTACCCGGTTTGTGTAGCACTACTCTAGCTCAACCATAGACAATCAAACTTTATTTGTAGGGTTCAAGCAAAGCAACCAGGCCAACATAAACCAATATTTATGGGTAAAACATTGATTCAACTGTAATAGAAAAGGAGCAGGATTATATAACACGTAATGAATTTGTCAAACTAGCGAAATTTCGTGGTTTACCTACATAGTTGTAGTAGGTAATCTAAATATATACCTAATCTAATATACCTAACGTTAATCTTCAACAAAAATGAAATTTAAGCCACGCGCATTCCATAAAATAAAAAAAATTAAAATTTTCTAGGAAACCATGTACCTACAATTTATGAAAAGAAAGCTTTGTTTCAATTGTTCATAAGTCTCCTCAAATTTAAAAATCTAGGTATTAGATTATATTACTACTGTGTAGTATTAAGGCGCATACAGCACCTAAACTAGCGCCACCACCTACTTTATGTTATTATTCTGTTTAACAAAGGAATTTTCAAAAATCCATCGTCCAGTTTGTGATACCTATCATAAGCTTTTTTTTAATGCCTCTGTAATAGTTTTATTCTATTTAGTTTAGGAAGAGATATGAAGTTGCCCTTGGTGGCCACCAAAATCTATTTTCGTAAGGTATTATGATAGAATAAGGTTTTTAACATCTCTAGAACTGTTCATATATTGCCTGGAATAAATGATTTATTTATATATTTAAACAAACTTGGTTTAGGTGAAAACACTGTTCACATAAATAAATGAAAATAAAATAAAACTAAAAACCCTGTACGTAACAAACAAGACATAGGTACCTATTATTAATAAACTTGGGTGATTAGGTGTTTGAAATGTATATTGTCCTTGTTGACCTCAAATTATAGTTTTTTAAGCCTACCAAAAACGCATGATGTAGCTATGATGATACAGTAACACTTGTCTTACACATACACATAAACATACAAAATTAAAAACCCAGTAGAGGCCTCAAAGTTACCTGCGCAAGTGTACGGAACCAATAACCAATTTTAGACAACACGCATTTTCCTCCTTCTGCTGTCATGCTTAGGTAATGTCAAAAACTTAACATTCATCCGAAACAAATTCAACATGGCCGTTGGAAGCGCGTCATAAATACTGACGTTGTTTTTATTTGCGCAGAATTACTATCTTCTCGTTACATAAATTGCATTTTGTGTACATAGAATTGTTGTGTCTAGTGGTGGTATAATGTGAACGTTCCAATTGTTAACCAATCAACTTATTTGATAATGTTTTGAAATAGCAATTTAGAACGATGTCAAACAACACTGTCGGCTCTTCTGGGCCAGCTCCCGGCAAGATACGTGGGCCTGGGAGACCTCCAAAGCGTACTTGCACATGGTGCGCTGAAAGTAAAACTCCTCTAAAGTATGTTTTACCAACAGAGAACGGTAAAAAGGAGTTTTGTTCAGAAACGTGTCTCTCTGAATTTAGACAGGCGTATAGCAAAGGCGCCTGCCTCAACTGTGACAATGTTATTCGAGGAAATGCTCCCTCAAGCAGCAAGAACTTTTGCTCAACATACTGCCTGAACAAGTACCAGAAGAAAAATGAAAAGAGAACCTCATCTCCCCAGTCTGGTAATGGAGCAAACGGCACTGAGAATCCCTCCAACAACAACGCTACGGGACTATTTTATGATCTGTATCAGTCATTTGACTGGACTGATTACATGAAGGAGACAAACAGCACAGCTGCACCTCAGGAATGTTTCAAACAGGCTCCCCTGCCTCCAGTGAATGATTTCAAAGTTGGAATGAAATTGGAAGCCTTAGATCCAAGGAACTTGACATCAACATGCATTGCTACTGTAGTGGGTGTTCTGGGTCCAAGACTGAGATTAAGACTTGACGGCAGCGATAATAAAAATGATTTCTGGAGACTTGTTGATGCAGGGGACATTCATCCAATTGGATATTGTGAAAAAAATGATGGCATGCTACAACCTCCCCTCGGTTTTCGTATGAATGCTAGCAGCTGGCCGATGTTTTTGTTGAAGACTTTGAATGGAGCAGAGATGGCTCCAGCCAAAGTGTTTCAGAATGAACCACCAACTCCTAAATCAAACATATTTGTTGTTGGACAAAAGTTAGAAGCTGTGGATAAGAAGAACCCACAGTTGATATGCTGTGCAACAGTGGGTGCGGTGAAGAATGACCAGATTCATGTGACATTTGATGGGTGGAGAGGAGCATTTGACTATTACTGCAGATATGACTCCAGAGATATATTCCCTGTGGGCTGGTGTGCTAGGGCAGGACACCCTTTGCAGCCACCAGGCCAAAAGAGTGTTACACCATCTAAGTAAGTTCATAAAATATTAAATAAATAAATAATGCTGGACAATTCACACATCATTATCTAGCCCCACCAAGCTAAGCAGAGCTTGTATTATAGGTACTAGATAACTGATATTACATAATTATTTACATAGTAATATAGAAGTACATAGATAAATATTTTTTATTATACATAGAAAACAACCAGAACACCCTGGATAAATATTAGCAGATCGTACTAATATTTGTCCTGAGGCGGGAAGGGAACATACATCCTCATGCATCGCAGGCAGACCTTCGCCCACCGTGCCACAGAGGACATAAAACTTGCACCTTTTCTTTCTAAAATAAGCCATATTTATTACTGAAACAACAAACACAAAGGCTTCATTTGTTATGACTATGATTTTCTTAATGAAATTATTTACAGTTGTAAAAGTCTAGTGATTACATAAAATTTACATAAATTGTCATAATATTAACTTTATTAAGTAGTAAAAGTGTCTATATTCAGAATTTAAAATCCGTTATTTTGCCTTCATCCTTTTTATCACTTCTTATTTTAAAAGACTGACTTTGTATACAACTAGCAGTCCACCCCGGCGCGGAAAATATTCTATCTATAGCCTATGTTAGCCTCTTAGCTTGGGGCTAGATGATGCTGTGTGGATTGTCTGGCATTATTTATATTTATTTATTGTTCATCACGGAAAATTTGGTATTGAATGAATGAATGAATGATTGAACACTTTATTGTATTATTTCTATATATAAACAGTTACATAGTCTTATATCTAAATTAAGTTAAAAAAAAAGTACAATAGCCGGCCTTATTGGTCAAAGCAATTTCTTCCAGGCAACCTTATTAGTAGGTAGCGATACAAGAACAAAAATAGAGTTGGTAGTACAACAGAAAATGAAACTGTTATCAATATAATATAAACAGAATGTATACAAAAACTAAACTAGCTAGAATATACCAAAGACAAAAAATAAAACAAATTATAATAAAAATAACAAAGCTACATAAAACAATGAAAAAAAAAAGAATAATAATAATTAAGCTGCAATTACAACAAAAGTTTTAGGATAAGACGAATAAATGAGAGAATGGAAGTAAATGTTAGACTGGTATTCTAACTAGAGGTATTCTAATTGTGAAATAGAATTTTTCAAATTGGTCCATTAGTTTCGGAGCCTATTTAATTCAAACAAAAAAAAAAAAAGTAAAAGGAGGAAAGGGAAAAGTTGTGTAAGGAGTCATGCCCTAGATTTTTAATTTATTTATTTTATTTTACTTCATTCGGAAAACAAACAGTTTTATACACTTTATATCTAACTTAAATACTAACTCTTAACCATTTAAGTGTTCTCGCATTTAGAAGCTAAAAATACTGCTTGCTTGCGGAGGAACAGTCTGCATCTTAACAACTATGTAATATTATAAACTAAGAATACTAAGGAAAAATTAAATAAAATTTGATTCTAGCAAATAAAAAAACATAAAATTATAAAATACAGGATCCGAAAGTAGACAAAAAAAAACAACAGAATCTATTCATTAAAATAATCCTTTTTTTAAACAATTTAGTTGATTTCCTTTAAATGTTAAAGATTTAAATAAAAACAACTAAATATGCAGTTATTGTTTTCATATAAATTGAGGGAATAACTCCTTTCGCAACTTTACTTGTACTTCAACTTAACTCTACTCTCGTGGTTATTTTCCCATCTCTTCCCTTCTCAGATCCTGTATTTTTATAACACTATCATAATAACCTACCTCATTCTTCGTGTATGTCCCTTTAACTAAAATAATTTTTATCTTACAGGTTCAAATTACGTCATGCTACAATAACAAACCCAGCTTTGCCCGAGGGTGGGTCCACTGGAACCAGTAGCTCACCAGTAAGCAGTATAACCCCATCACCGGTACCAAACGTCCGCCTGCGAATCCGCAGCAGCTGCACAGGTAATAATAATAATCATTTATTCATATCATATCATAAAGGTCTTACATAATACATAATTAGTATACCAATATTATTCATCATCATGTCCACTGCTGGACATAGGCCTCCCCTAATGAGCGCCATAGCGCCCTGTCTTCGGCTTGTCGCATCCAGCATCTGCCAGCAGTCTTTCGCAGATCGTCATCCCATCTGGCAGGAGGGTTACACGTTTACCGAGTCGTACACTACGTTTACTGAGTCGCGGTCTCCACTCAAGAACACGTTTACCCCAGCGGTTATCGGTTCTTCGCGAAATATGGCCGGCCCGCTGCCACTTCAGTTTGTTAATTCTCTGAGCTATGTTGATGACTTTAGTTCTCAGTCGGATGTATTTGTTATGAAACCTATCCTTCAGAGAAACTCCGAGCATAGCTCTTTCCATAGCTCGCTGAGCGACTTTGAACTGGTGGACCAACCCTATCGTGAGTGTCCACGTCTCAGCTCCGTAGGTCATAATTATTGAGAATTATTGTAATATTATTGAGTAAATCTATTGTTTATGACCTAGTTTAGCATAAAGTTCAACTCCTCGCATTTTACAGGTGGTAACACCAAGTTCCCAGCTGCGATCATTGGCATCGGGAACTCTGGTGCGGCTGAGGTTCTTGTCAAGGAACTGCTGACTGTCCATCCAAATCCTGACACCTTGATGACGGCAATACAAGACGCTTCTAGTAGCTTTTCTAATACTACAAATGTAAAGGTATGTTGTCTTTCATAATTGTTAGATTTTATGAGAATGAAACCATGCTTGTCATTTGACGACCTCTGTGGGCGAAGGTCCGCCTGCAATGCAAGAAGTTACGGGTTCGATTCCCGCCTCGGGGTAAATGTTTGTGTGATCTGCAGATATTTGGTGAGTGGTCTGGTTGTTTGCTATGTATAACGAAAAAGTATCTATCATAACACAAGCTCTGCTTAGTTTGGGGCTAGATGATGCTGTGTGGGTTTGTTGTCGGGTTGTCGAGCAATATTTATTTATTTATTTATCATTGAGGCGCGCACCAGTATTATGGGCCTATTATTTGCAGATTTTTAAATCATAGATCTATGATAAACGAAAAAGCAATCAAAGTTTTACTGAATGTACAGCTAAACACAAGCTATCATTATCTTAGATTGCCTTATTATTGCCTTAGACTGTTCTGGCAGTAGCTTGCTACATCCAGCATCTTCCAGCAGTCTTTAGCAGAACGTCATTCCATTAAGATCCTAATTACAAGTCCATTACAGTTTATATTAAATATCAAATTTAAATATTACAGGTCACAAGACCAGACAAAAGCTATTCAGCAAAAGTGCCAGCCGACATGACATTAGAAGACCTGAAGAGCTGGTTGAAGAATATCTGCGAAGGACTCGGCAGTTGTCTCGGTATGCTGGAGATTGACGCGGGCGAGACCGCGGGACGGCCCTGTGCTCTGTGTCAATCCACTTCTGATACTTCATCTGCTGTCGCTATCAAGAGGAGTAATCCTGTAAGTATACAGTTGCTAAATGCTAAGGTTTTATATTTTTGTATTAGAATAAGTTGGCTGTGTGGTGCAGGCATAGAATTTCACCCCTATGGGTGTTGTAAGAGGCGGCGTCAAGAGGCGAGACCCCGGTGGCGGGCAGTAGCGCCCTATGCACAACTCCACCGAACTGCGATCCCCAATCTGTCCATGCTCAGTGTAAGGATTATGGGCAATAACCCCCAAATGATAAATAATGCTGTCTATGGGCTCATTAGGGCGTACGTTCGGCAGTTGACTATTATAGGTTGATGATACTGATGTGATTAGAATAAGTAACAATATAAAGGTGTAAGAAAATTGTTTCCCTATATCAATATTGCATGTTATAGCTTTGTCAGACCATTTCATTGCAAAAGCTGTGTGAACCTGACTACATTAAGATATTCATGTTTTTTGGATCATACATATACAATGATACCAGGTTTTTACCCAATTGTACCAACAAAGTATTTGTTGTAAAATTAGTCATTTGATTTGATACCTAAATACTTTTGTGCTAAATTAGGCATAGTATTTGTTAGATCTTGAACATGCCTATATATTGAAGGCAAAAACAAATGGTTTCAGACTGAAAAAGTTCAGTTCAGAATTTCCAATGTTTTATAAACAGACCAAGTTTTTCAAGAACCCCTTATAAAAATCACTAAATGATTTTTGCACACTGATAAACAGTGTGATATAACAGAAGCCAATGAAGTTTTACAAGATTATGAAAAGGATATTTGCTAAAGTATGACAGTCAATACCAATTAAAGCTAGTACTACATAGTTCCACACCGACAATAACATGTAGGGAGGCACATTCAGTGTGGCCATATGAGTTGCAACAACACTCCTTGCGGAACCTTCACAGGTATGCGAGCTCCACTGCATAGAAAAAGCATATAATAAGTACTGAAATAGATCAGCTATTTGCTACTTCACCTGCATTGTTTATGAAAACCAGCAACCTTATAATGTCGCATGATATTACTCTCGAATAAAATACTTACTACTGGGTTACAGTTTCAGTAATAAGTTTATTTAAGTAAATTGATAAATATATAAGTGTGATTGTTAGTTATGCAGTTAACAAATGAATAATCACTACATAGTATAAAACAAAGTCGCTTCCCGATTGTCTGTTTGTTCCTATGTATGCTTAGATCTTAAAAACTACACAGCGGATTTTGATGCGATTTTTTGCAATAGATAGAGCGATTCCAGTGGACGTTTTTTGTATCAGCTATACACCTGTACAAAACCGAAGCGGGTCGCTAGTTAGAATAATTTTTTTTTTTATTCATCAGCGATCAGTCGTAGACTATGAGCTAATTTGTTGTCCTGTCCTTCTTCCGGTAATAGGTAGACCAGAACATGGCTTCTTTTTCGATTTCGGTTATTAAAATAAAACATAAATCTGTCTGTTTTGTCCCTACAATAAAATTCATAGAATCTTTGTTGACCATTGTGTTTGTGCATTCTTCAGAGCATCGAGTTACCAGAAGCAAGCGGCAGCAGAAGCAGCAACGGCGAGTGTTCGATCAAAATCGCGCGCGTTTCGCCCGAGAGGCCGGAGCCGGCGTCGTCGACCACGGGTGCGCCGCCGCCGCCGCCGCCGACCACCGCGCCCTCTGATTGGTCGGTCGAAGATGTCATTGGCTTCATAGCGGCCGCTGATCAAGCTTTAGCTGCGCACGCTGATTTGTTCAGGAAACATGTGAGTACTCGTAATTTTAAATGTAATTTTTCCTGGCAAGAGGGCGTCCGACACTACGTTTACCGAGCCGCGGTCTCCACTCGAGAACACGTTTACCGTTTACAGCGATTGTCAGTTCTTCGCGAAATATGGCCGGCCCATTGCCACTTCAGTTTGCTAATTCTTTGAGCTATGTTGATAACTTTGGTTATCTGCCGGATGTATTCGTTGCGAATCCTATCCTTCAGAGAAAATCTGAGCATAGCTCGCTGAGCGACATCTTTGATCATTCACTAAATGCTAATAGACACCTAAATACTTATGACATTTATTATTTGTTTGTTTTAGGAAATCGACGGAAAAGCTCTGCTACTCCTGAATTCAGACATGATGATGAAGTACATGGGCTTGAAACTTGGACCGGCTCTGAAGATATGCAATCTCGTGTCGAAGATAAAGAAATGCAGGCAACATACCGGCACCTAAATATTTTTATCTGAAGGTTAGAAACTCTAAGTTTCAACTTTGTTAGTTTTAGGGTTTTTCAGTCAGTTTCTGCTTTGGTGATGCCGGAATCTTTATGCTGAATTATATTCTGGGAATCGTGTTATTCTTGTTATGTAGAATTGTAACCAACAGTTTACTTTCACTTAGTATAAGTAACTTTTTATAGCCCGAATATTAAAACCGCAAATCAGATCACGATTTTTGTGACAGATTTAAATGGAAAGCTGCCAAAAAATCGCGACTCGGGCACATCTCGAGTGCCCTAATCTGGTTTAAGTTATTCGGGTTTATGTTACTTTTTTCAGGATTATCTAAGCACACTTTCTTGATAGTAATTAACATAGTGTAGGCTTATATAATCATTTATCAAGGTTTTTGACGACTTCTGTGGCGCGGTGGGCGAAGGTCCGCCTGCGACGCAGGAAGTTGCGGGTTCGATTCCCGCCTCGGAACAAATATTTTTACGATCTGCAGATATTTGTTCAGGGTGTTCTGGTCGTTTTTCTATGTATAATAAAAATATCTATGTATGTAATATATTGTATTAAATATATCAGTCCTCTAGTACCCATAACACAGGCTCCGCTTAGCTTGGGGCTAGATGATGCTGTATGGATTGTCCTGCATTATTTATTATAAAATTTGACACTTAACAAATTAGAAACACCAATTTGGATATTCCATTCAAGAAATAATAAGACTTCTCAGTTTTCTCTAAAATATAGCATAGTCATGTAAATAAGTATTCTGAATGAGTAAAGTTGCATTTAATGTAGTTAGTGCTCATTTGCGTGTATTTCATTAATGTAATATTGTTTTTATCGCTTAGGGGAATAAAAAAGAGTTAATTATAAAACTATATATTTATACACGGTTCTACTATTTCACATAACAATTTTGTATATTTTCAATAAACGCTAGTTTGTACAGTCAATATCAAAAATGTTGTGTGAATAATATATAAGAATCAAATGTATTGGCTAGTCGCGCTTAAACCTAATGAAGGTGAAAACCTGTCTTACACAATTACAAATTCTGCAATTCTAGGTGTTCGATAAATACAGATATATTTTTAGTCTAAAGCATAGTGCCTTCCATCATTTATACATATTTTGTACTTAAATAAATGGTGATGTTACAAACCTTGTTTTGATAGGAAAGATTGAAATCAGGTACATTGCCTTGAGTCGTACTGTGTCGATTTTTAAACCGTTAATACGAAACTTCTATGATAGCACTAGAATGCCGCCGTCCATTTTAGCTCGATCCTAAAAAGGCGGTTACATTTTTAGTGGTGTTAAAAAAAATTACGTTTCTTTTTCAACCAAATCGACGCCTTATATTAATGATTGCATGCATCCAGGGCAATAATCAGAAATCAAAAAGTATTAGCCATTTCAACCTATCTCTGTTTTATTGAATTTTCTCATCTCTTGCAAAGACAATAATGATAAACATTCAACTGTAGGTAGTTATCAATCACGATGGATAATTTATATTGAGAAATACAAAATTGAGGCTTCAATCAATCGTATCAAATCAACTGGTGTCCGGTCTTTATACTGCATAGATTTGTTATTATATATTCAATTAGAATATATTCAATGTAGAGTTTATGAATAATTAAACCGCCGGTGTTTTGTCTAGCAATGTTGATGTAGTTTAAAGGCTTTATTTTATTACTATCTTATTGATATTGGAAGATATTGTGATGATGACTGTACGACGAATGAATAAATATTATATTAATAATGTAATATGTAATGACCGCTAGCAGAAAAATAAACTTGCCTAGAATACTTACGCGGCATAGGTATTGTGGTGTGAAAAATGAATATAATAATTAGAATTGTTCTAGATTTAGTAATTTCTGGTTCGTTCTTTTCCTATCTAATCTGACTTAGGATTTCTCAACCTAACCAAAATAATTTGTAATGAGAATATTTTGACCATGATCTACTATTATTTGTATTAAAATAGTATTAATGGAGGTTTCTGCCATAAACTTTTTTTTAAATACTTTCTGAAATGAAATTACATACCTAAGTCAGAGTGAGGATTGGAGTAACACTACTTATTCTTGTTTTAAGTTAGCAGGTCACTATGAAAAGGGGGTTAGTGACTTTAATAAAAATTTCTATGATTTATTTGTCATAAAATTTAAATTTCTATGATTTTTTTGTCACAAAATCATACAAATGTAAATAAAAGTCACTAAACCCCTATTTCATAATGGCTTGCTTAGATAAAACTGAAAACGTCTAATTGTTTTTATTGGCTCGTTTATAACAACGATAGCAAGTTCTATCCTATAGTATATCGGGAAAGTTCATACATCTTTAGTTCCTTGTAAGTTAATGAAGTCAGTTCAATTGAAAATCTAATCAATCAATAAGATCTTGAAAATCTATTTAACTTAGTTTGACAGCACTAATAATATCCTTTTTATTTTTATCTAAAATTTTTTTGGTCTTTGATCGTAAAGTAATCTACGACAACATTGTAATATAGGTAACCAATACAACGAGGCCTATATTTTCGTTGACAGTAAGGCAAGATATAGGCTACCTTATTTGTCTTTTTTTATTCATCTTAAGGCGTTTCCCCCGACCCAAATTAGCTCCGCCACCTATCTTATTATTATTAGTACGTTGAACAAAGGAAATTTTAAAATTTTCATTGGGAAGTTATTATTGTTTTAATGCATCTGTAATGTTATTATTTTATTTTATTTCGGCAGAGATGCGAAAATAGAGTTTGAAGGCCAAAAGGGGTTTCGTATCTTTGGCTAAATTATCTATGCTGTATACTATAATATTATAAAGAGAAAATATTAGACTGTCTGTTTGTTTGAATTGAATAGGCTCTAAAAATCAATACCAGTCGGAAGTGCTTAGGTACATTGCCGCAATGATGTGCTGCGCCAGATACTGACCAGGTCTCGGGTCACTCGCAAAATAAAACAATATCTGATGGACGATCACATTTTTAGTGCTGTCAAAATAAGTTAGGTTTGGTACCATCTGGATGGACACCAATAATGACTTATTATAGAATATTTATCGCGTACCTTTTGTTTAGTTTTCCCCAACGTTTCCATCGCGTTGCAGCGATTGTGGTCACGGCGCGACGAACGCATTGAAACGTTGGGGAAAATAAAACAAAACGCGATAAATATTCTTTAGTATGACAACAAATCGTGAAAATAACGTCTTATTATGAAGAAGGCTTGTTAAAAGTATTTTTTTATCCTTAGCGCTTAAGTAAGTTCTAAGTTCCCCTAAAACATTATTATAATTTGCCATTTTCAAGTGTTATTATTATTTTAATGTTTAGACATTCATCATGTGATATTCAATGTTGTCTGTTAGCGTGATAGATGATTAATATTTTAAAAGTGATTTAAAATTTAGTTTCCTTCATGACATAACTATTAGAGGTAATTTAATATGTCGGTGTAAATATTTACATGCATTGTAGTATGATAATCGATTATTAATCATACAGGGCTGTTTATTGACGATGGATCTGAAATTCGATACGTTTGTATTGTAACATCAGAAAAACGTTAAGGTTGGCGCTATTGCGTCTGCCCCGCTGGCGCACAACACAAAAAATTGCATTGGAGATGTTACATCTTACGGTGACGGTATGGACAGTAGATAGCGCGCGGGCAATTTGCATGAAAGCTACGGTAAGAAATTACGATACTGTAAAATGTTTATGCGACAGTGGGATGGGACGTGTGAGTAACAACCATGCAACGTCAGCATTTTTTTTTACCCAAAGTTACTTTAAAATTGGGTAAAGATGACCCATGGTCAGTGAATCACCCTGTATCTTTGTTTCGGCTTAATCTTATTGTATTATTTTATAAAGATGATCTATCTTTGCCCATTAATTTGTGCAGGCATTCGATTTTAGGCTTCAGGCCACATTTTTATTTTTAAAAGTTTAAACTAGATATAAAACTTTCGTTTAGATAAGTTCCAAGTTTTTATATAACTTGATCCAAATAGAGTACATTTTATGAGACTTAATTTTGTTGCTATTTATATAAAAATATATGTAACTCCTTATAAATATATTTGTTTTACGGTACCTTCTTTAAAATTTCTTCAAATAGTATTTCTTTAGAAGATATATTATGTAAATAGACATAAATAAGATAGGTACCTTTAATTAAAATTTAATTGGAAGCCGCATGTATAAAATTAATAAAAGTAAATGTTTAAATTTTGGTTTCATTTCTAGGTATTAAGTATAGCATTATAACATTAAAGCATTTAGCATCTTATATAAGCATTTTAACAATATTATGATAGTTGTACTATTGTGCATACCTATTCCAAGTTTTTGTTTTGTTTAACTTAGTTTGTACCTACAATAAGATAGATTATGAACTACTAGCGGTCCGGCCCGGTTTCGCACGGGTATTTAATTTTTTTTTTCATGCGTATCCCTAACTTTTTAGAAAATATTCTATAGCCTATGATCATCACGGAAAATTTAGGAATGTAATGGTGAAATAATTTACCAAATCGATCCAGTAGTTTCCGAGCCTATTCAATTCAAACAAACAAACAATCAAATCTTTCCTCTTTATAATATTAGTATAGATATGCAACTCCTAGCTACGATGCAAACCACTAAGTTAGCATCGAGTAACCAGCTAACCTAGCCGCCTGCCTACCACCCTGCAGTGCGGCCGTGGCCTCACAGCTTACAATCACTGCCTGGTTTGGTTGGTCTCGAATAAGGATATATTCCCATCCACCCCATTAACCTCCCAATCAATGGGGTGGTTGGAAAAAAAAGTTCTTATCCGCCCCATCATTAAAATCCATGGGGTGGAGATAAAAAAGGTAATGTTCAATATAGTTCTCACAGGGTCGCTAGTTTCAAAGTACCTAGATATTCTGTTGGAAGTATATAGAACGCAAAACGTATCTACGCACCTACTACGTTGAAACGAGACTCCTTAACGTTTCATTATAGCAATGAGGACCCGTACAGTTTTTTGTTATGAATGCAGTTTTATAGACCTTGAAAAACTAAGACATATAGTGTAAAAATTTTTGTTCTACGACCAAAACTGACAAAGTTATGGGCAAAATACCTAGCGAGGCTCTCTGACCGCGTGAACGCAAGCTATGACGTCACAAGCCCCAAGCGCTTGCCGTCGAACCACTGCACAGTCTTATTTTGTTCGCGATACTCCTCCAACTAGGAGCGTAACTTCACCAGTTTATACCAAATCGACTAATAAGTGATTTGATTTGTTTAATAGTAGAAGGTTATTATTATAATATAACAAATGAGTGGTAGAAATACTACTTCGGTATCGTTTTTTCGATCTACCTTAGGTTGATACCTTCATGGTATTTGATTATCTTAGTAATATTTTCATCACTGACGACCACTGTGACGCGGTGGGCGAAGGTCCGCCTGCGACGCAGGAGGTTGCGGGTTCGATTACCGACTCGGGACAAATATAAAAAAAAAAATATTTGAATTATTTGTTCAGGGGTTCTGGTTGTTTTCTATGTATAATAAAAAAATATCTTTCTATTTAATAATATTGTATTATGTATGTATATCAGTAACCCAAAACACAAGATCTGCTTAGCTTGGGGCTAGATGATGCTGTGTGGATTGTCCAGCATTCTGTATTTATATTTATTTATTTAAACTAAAATTCGTGGTTGGAAAGTTCAGAGGTAAAAAAATCTCATTATCAACCTACTCAGAACAGCAGAATAATAAGTAGGCTAGTCCAGGTATGTAGTACCTACCTACCTGGACTAGCATATATTAAATACTTAAAATTTTTAGGTTAGTCAGCCAGGGCAGTTGTGTTTGTTGTTGTAACTACCTACGCCGTTATTTTCAACATTGTTATGCGACTTTTCGGGTCCTTTGGCACATTGGAAACATTTTTTCAGGAGTACTAATTGAAGTAGGTATTAGTACATTTCGGTACTACATAGTACTTATAATTCCGCATATTTTCACGTGAAATCCACAAAAGCACTACACGACCCGCGCAGATCGAGTGAACTTTAATAAATGAATGGCGGAGAACGCGCGCGCGGGCGGAACGGGGCTCGTGACGTCACGACGGTCTATGCGGCCGCCCCGCGGTTGGGTTTTACAAAATGTTTAATATCTTCGCAACCAATGGACCGATTTCAATGATTTAAAAAGTATCGTACCTAAACGAGTAAAAGGAACACCATTATATACATAATACATGCATTTTACGTTTTGGTACGGGGACTCATTGCACCTTGTTTTGATTTGCTCTTGTTGTACACATAGTATGTAAACCCCTTCCATTTTGTCACGTCGTCATCGACGTAGCATTGTGCTCTCACTTATTTGTTATATTAATAACTAGCGGTCCGCCCCGGCTTCGCACGGGTATTAAACAAAATTTTCAGAAATTATACACTAACACGATGGGTTTCACAGTTTTCATACAAGGATGGCATCCTGTCAAATCAAACTTGAATCCTAACAATGGCGGAATGACATTGAGTGTCATTGTATATCGAGTTGCCAACTGAAGAAAAATTTACCCATAATTTTTATAAATATTCTTCCTAATAATTGTTTACAAATGAATATGTAGATTATAAAAAAATCTACGTAGGTACTGCTTTAGCCACGGTCATCGTCTATTAGACCTACTTTTTATAATTTTCAATTTACGCCAGCGCTTTATGGTGCTAACTGCAGTGAATTTGATTATCCCACAAGCACAGAACAGAACACTGTACTTTCCCGGGATCAAATAGTAACGTATTTGCTAATCGAAGAAATTTCAACAAAATCTGTTCAGCCCTCAGTGTATTCCAACTCTCCGTTCACTGTCTAATTTTAGTTTGAATAAATAATTCTTTGTGCCTATTAACTGGCTGACAACTTTTTTCTGCCTGATGCTTCGCATGCGTTGTTCCTATGGAAATGCCTAACCAAAAATCAAATAAAAATTACTTATTTAAAAGTGGCAATAAGCAGCCATATTTTACGATTGTTACTAGGAAGATCAATTAAACGTTCCTAATAATGAAAAAATATACATTATTTTATTCTCATATTCATTGTTAGATAAATAAGAAATAAAAATTTATGGATACATAAATATTATTAATTTTAATTGCCCAAATTCTTATAAATGAAAAATCTTAATGCACACTGCATGCTATACTAGATTAAGTGGGATTCCAATTATTTTCATTGTGAGATTCTCTGATTACCTATACGAATTCAATTTAACTTCAAATTTTCATCACCTAGAAATCTGAAAAAATATTGACTATTAGTTATGCCCTGCGGCTACCTATAATCTCGATATAACATGTTATCTGCGTAGCATCAGCGTCAGTAAAATTATTATTAAAATGGGTTCAGCTATTTTGGAGAATAGCTTAAATAAACACAGGTTAGCTATAATAATTCGTCTATCAAAAGCTAAGCTATTGAATTGATATTACAAACAGAAATTCAATATCATAATTATATTTCAAATAATACATATTATTATAGATAACCAGAATGATAAATAAATGCCTATTTACCTGATTCATAATTTAAAGTCAATAAAATATGAGAATTGAAACTTATTTAATATACTCCCACATTTACCGGAAAATTTACATGTTTACATGTTGGCAGCACTGGCTAGATTTTGTGCTTCTATTTTGAATATTTTGTTCATAATAATTTTGCGTAAAATCAAAGAAATAAGTTGGTGAAATAAGAAATTTACCTAGGAAATGTGATCCGGTGTTTTTTATTGACAAACCCATTGTGATTTTTGCAACATCTGACCACACAAGACGGCGTTTTCCATTTATTTTGGTTTGTTTACAATAGAGTTAATCAGTTGGTGTATAAAGCCGTAATGGCGATGGCCAGCATACTATTTGATTGATTGGCATGCTTGCTTGATTGGAGTGCTTCGTTTTATGTTTTTCTGATATTCCTTCCGTACTTATTTATAGTTTCATGACGGATCCCTTACTTTTTTTAACAGCATTGGGAATTTTGACATGGACTCGACACTCCATAACTGACACTGGCCATAGAGAAAAAGCAAGCACCGTGCGCAAAAGAGGTTGAATATAATTATATTCTACCTCTTTTTATATTGAGAGACAGAAGAGGCAGAAGACCTTTGGGCTAGTTTTTCGTGGCACGGGCGCCCGTTTCTAGTATGCGTCGTCTATATTAAACCGACAGCTAGTGACTGTGTCTACATGTCATGGTTTAATAAGGTTGAAAGTTTTATTTTGTCCACTAAAACATCCGTGATTATAGTAGGTGATTTAAACTTGAATAGCGCCTCAGTCAATATCCTTAATTATTACTGTTATTTCTTATCTTTTAGTAATCTGACTGAACATAATGTCGTCACAAACTCATACGGAGGAATGTTGGACGTGGTGCTGGTTCAGGAGAGTGATGAGGTTCTTGAGGTCTCTGTCAACGAAGCTGACGGATTGGTTCCTCCCGACGCATACCACCCACCGCTAGACATCGAGATTCAAGTTAACAGGGCTCGTTATTCTGATCGACTTCTTCCGAGCAATATTGATCCTGCAAAAGACTGGAACTTCAATAAGTGCGATTATGCACTATTGTTTTCTCTATTATCTGATAATTCGTGGATTGAGGTCATGCAGTCAAATAACGTACTTTGCGCTTGTCAACACTTCTACGATACAATATATAGTATTTTTAACATCTGCATGCCTAAAAAGTGTCGGAATAGTAGAGCTCCTAAGCGTTACCCGATTTGGTTTACCAGTGATATTATTGCGGACACGAAGCGCAAACTAAAACTTCACGGTACTTGGAAACGGTCTGGATGTAAGGAATCTTACCAGCTTTTCTCCATCCTCCGTGCTGATCTGAAATCCCGGGTGGCTACATCGTACAGAAATCACATGAAATGTATCGAAAGCAGCATCAAGAGTGAGCCCCGAAGATTCTGGAAGCACATAAGCTGCCTTCGGTCTAAGGGAGGGTTTGAACCAAATATTACCTACAAAGGTACAACCTTCTCTGGGCCGGACGCGGCTGAGGCTTTCGCGAGCTATTTCGCTAGTGTTTTCTTGCCGGACGTTCCCCAGCTGGATGCTGTTAGTGCTGCTTCTGCTAATACAACAGCTAACGCCAATGACATTGACGTTACCAGTGTCACACGTGAGGACGTCATCAAAGTTTTCGAGAGTATCTTGCATAAATACATTTACGCACAGGTGAACAGGTTTCTATGCAGCGAACAGCACGGTTTTAGAAGCAAGTGTTCCGTCAATACAAACTTGTTGACCCTCGTTAACTTCGTTTCTGCCAGCATGGATCGTGGTCTTCAGGTTGATGTCCTATATTTCGACTTCCGGAAGGCGTTTGATAGGGTCAACAATGACATACTGCTGACGAAACTAAGTCTTATTGGCTTTGCCCCGGGTCTTCTGCGGCTTCTCGCGAATTACCTCCGGGATCGTCAGCAGTTTGTCAGACTTGGTCTCTACGAGTCCAAACCCTATCACACGCGTTCCGGAGTCAGCCAGGGATCTATACTGGGACCTTTATTATTCCTTTTAATGGTTAACGACCTTCCAGCTGTGGCATCGAGTGCTAGGAGCCTGCTGTATGCGGATGATTTAAAACTCTATTTAGAGATTAAGTCTGAAGCAGACTGTCGGGCCCTACAACATGATGTCGACGCCATATTCGAGTGGAGCATCGTTAACAAAATGGAGTTTAATCCCAGTAAATGTTGCGTCATGACCTTCGGCCGAATGCGGTACCCAATCCATTTTGATTACAAAATAAACAACGAATCAATAAACAGAACCGTCACCATAAAAGACTTGGGTGTCACATTCGACCGAAAGCTTACATTCCATGACCACATTCGTTCTCTGGCCAAGGAGTCATTCAGGCGTCTTGGGTTCGTCCTCAGAAACGCCCGTGACTTCGAGAGTGACCATGTTGTTCGCCTTCTATTTTCGGCACTTGTTAGGAGCAAGTTGGAAAGCAGCGCTTGTGTCTGGAACCCGCACGAGGTTACTTACACCCTCATGCTTGAGAAAGTGCAAAAAAAGTTCTTGCGGTTCCTCTACAAGCGTTGCTTTGGTTACTACCCTTACCTTTATCCCACTAAGTTCTTACTGGGATGCTTAGGCTTCAACTCGCTGGAGACGCGGCGTGCTTACGACCAAATAACCACGATCTGCAAGATACTCCACGGAAAGATTGACGCTTCGGAATTGAGTAACGAGCTGTGTCGACTCTACGTCCCAAACAACTACTGTCGGGGTCGAAAACACAGATTGCTTGCTGTGCCGCAGTCCCGTACGGCAGCGCGGTCGATGTCACCTGTCCCTCGAGTACTCAACGCTCTCAACGCTCTCCTGGACGACAGCCCTGATGTTGACTTGTTCGCTGATAACTGGACTAAAATACTAAGAGAGTGTCTTTTATTCTGTGAACGTCATGATTAATTTATATTTTTTTTTTGTGTACCTATTAGATTATTAGTATTCCTATTTGTATGTAATTTTATATTTAATTTTTTTTAATTAATGTAATTGGTTTTAATAACCGTTTTAATTAAATAAATAAATAAATATTCTGACGCGCCATAATAGAAAAAGAGGTTGAATATACAGCGCACGGTTCATTTATTGAACTTTTCATGCGGATCCCTAACTTTTTTGAAAATATTATATAGCCTATGTTCATCACGGAAAATTTAGGATTCTAATGGTGAAAGAATTTTTCAAATTGGTCCAGTAGTTTCGGAGCCTATACAATTCAAACAAACAAACAAACAAACATACAAACAAAAATCAAATCTTTCCTCTTTATAATATTAGTATAGATAAATAAACTAACTAAAACTATCCCAGGTCTTTCATTTCTTCATATTCATTATAACTATATATACCTACTAGCGGCCCGCCCCGGCTTCGCACGGGTATTAAACAAAAATTTCAGAAATTATACACACTAAAACGATGGGTTTCACAGTTTTCATACGGATCTTTACTTTTTTTAACAGCATCGGGGTTTTTGACATTGACTCGACATTCCAAAACTGACACTGGCCGTAGAGAAAAAGCAAGCACCGTGCGCTATACAACCTCTTTTTCTATTCTGACGCGCCATAATATAAAAAGAGGTTGAATATACAGCCCATAGTTCAATTATTGAATTTTTCATGCGGATCCCTAACTTTTTTGAAAATATTATATAGCCTATGTTCATCACGGAAAATTAAGGATTCTAATGGTGAAAGAATTTTTTAACTCGGTCCAGTAGTTTCGGAGCCTATTCAATTCAAACAAACAAACAAACATACAAACAAACAAACAATCAAATCTTTCCTCTCAATTATAATATTAGTATAGATAGATATAGATATAATATAATGGTATTGATTCAACATCAACCCTATCCACACCCGCAGAAAAGCTGATTCGAAGCTGTCAATCACCAAAGGTCCTGCTTCGGTACTCTAAGGAGCTGGGCTGGTTAGGTTAGGTTTGCCTGCAAAGGCAGGGGGATAATGCACAAAACACTCCCATGGGAGATGTCAGTGCAGATCTCAGTTCCCCCACTTAGAATAAGAATGGTATTGATTTTGAATATCATTCACATCCAGAATTAGGATAGAACACAACAATTTTAAGTACTTAATAAAATATGTATCTACCTAGGTATTAACATTATGGGGGTATTATGTACGCGTAGGACTTCGAATCCAATTTATAGGAACCAAACAAAACATATTTGATATCTAATAATAAGCTTAAAAAATTATCTAGAAAACAATTTTAGTTGTTTAATTGTGTCACTACCTACATAAAAACTAAATGGGTTTCCGGATGCGTCCAGTTTATATCTCGCAATAACATTGTGAGTAACGTAACGACAAATACAAACCATCAACGTAATGAAGTCAATTTTAGCATGACGTGTTCCTAATGGGATCTATTTTTCTTAAGGTACCTATCAAGTAATACGCGAAATTGATAATGATAACGCAGGGTAACAAAACATAAAAATATATCAAAACGCTTAAAAAATATAAATTGAACACAACAAATGATACCTATCATAAGACAAGTACAATGGGCGGCATTATCGCTTAGAAGCGATCTCTTTCAGGCAACCTTTGGATGGAAATAATTATTTGCATTTAAGAAAGCAAAGTGTACCAAAGATAAACTAAAATATATTATTATCATTATCATGAATGCTTAGAAACAAATACTAAATAAATATAACTTATACCTAGCTAAATATATTTACACCGAATATTTATATCTATATTATACTACTTAGATACATAAATATATACCTATATAAAATTGAGTATCAATATTTAATTTATTGACAGGAAAAACTCCTTGATACGAGCTTTAAAAACTGGTAAGGAATAGGAACTGATAACGTGACGAGAAAATAATCCTACATAGGTACATAGTGTGGGGACCTTACCTACATTTATTTTGTCAACATCATATAATGCACATAATAAATAAGATACAATATACTTACCTAACATTTATCTTATTATGTGACATTATCATAAGTAACCATAATGCTTCCATTCTTTGTTTGTTTCCGCTAACTCTAGATCATTTTGTAGTCTATTATTTAGTGTATGTAAGCTATATACTTTATGTCCATTGTTAGATGCGAATCCAATCCCGCAAGCCGATATTGGATTCGATCGGGATTACAAATCCCGATCCATTTTGCGAGATACCAAAAGATTTTGCTTTTTCTTCAAAAAGTATGAAACTTGTTAGATAAACACAGAAGAGTGCCAGCGAGCGAAGATAAATACAAAACATACAAAGTTCAGTTACTTTCAATAAAAACAAGAAATGATGAATTATTGTGAATTATTATGAATTAAATAAATTATAATTAATGCCGGACAATCCACACAGCATCATCTAGCCCCAAGCTAAGCAGAGCTTTGTGTTATGGGTAGGTACTAGATGACTGATATAAATAATACAATATTATTACATAATATATAGATATTTTTACTATACAACAACTATACTAGACAACGACCAGAACTCCCTGAACAAATATCTGCAGATCATACAAATATCTGCAGATCATACAAATATTTGTCCTGAGGCGGGAATCGAACCCGCAACCTCCTGCGTCGCAGGCGGAACTTCGCCCACCGCGCCACAGAGGTCGTTGGTAAACAATTATATATCATTGGAATTAAACAACCTTTCATTAATGACCCATTGAAAAATGTTCAGTACCTACCTATCATTTATTTTAGTCTCTACAGGAACACAATACCTACTTAGATTACTACTATGAATATTGTAAATTTCTAGTTAATGGCATCGGCATTTGCCGAGATTTATAGGAGGTATAGATTGAACCTTAAGAGATTCGATCTCTAACGAAACCCAGAATTCAGAAAGTAGGTATCTCAACTATTTCTGGAATCGGTACGTATAGGCGATATGCCGAAGGCTTAATAGATAATGGGGGTAAAATTAATAAGTTCCTAGGAAAAGCAGGTGATATGTCATCGAAGCCTGAACACATAGGTATTAGGACATCGGTGTAATTTTTTCTCTGACTTCAATAAATCTTTCAGTTCCGCAAATACCGTGGAATCATTGTGTAATTCCACAAAAATTGTCCAGGATTCCGCTCCGGGATTCGTTTGCGGGATTGGATTCCCTAGCACGTACATAAAGTACCTACGTAATCTTAATCTGTAGGTATTATTGTATCCGTCATACCTAAGTAGTAGTATAAGTGCTTAGTTAGTGAACTAGTATTAGGTATATTTTTATCTGTGATGTGACTTTACTTAAAGTAGGTAATGTCAGTTTCCCTGAATATATGTAATTTTAAGATTAAAACCATAACCTATAAAGTCTTAAAAGCAGAGGAAACAGAGATTTTTGTCCATCAAGTGTAACCAAAGAAAACTATTAGGTACAGTACAGAGGCATTAGAAATGCTTGATTAGCAACACTTCTATTTCTCTGCACATTTACATATTTCTTTGTTTAAAGTAATTTAAAAACTAATAATATTAAAGCGAATATAACTGATTGACCACTCCTAAACGGCTGAACGGATCTTAACGATATTTGGCAGAGATAAAACAATATCCCGAAGACAGAAAAAGCGCGTGCAAAGCCGTGGGCAGTAGCTAGTTTTAGATAAATTAACAAAACAAGACTGCCTTACTTCTTCTTCCAAGAAAATTACATACAATTAGTTCTTTGACCTACAATACAATCTCATACGATCATATCGTAATAAAATAAAACATTCAAATATGCCTGAATATATTTGAATGTTTGTATTATGTGCCTGCGATCCACCATAATTTTCATGCTTCTAAAAGAAAAGTTATGGTGGGTTAAAGAATCACACCTACTCACAAGAACCCTGTAAAGTATTTTTGAGCAGTATTTTTGAACAGGACACACGTATCGGTTCATAAGCACAAAAGACATTTGCTCTACAGTTGGATATTGCCCTGAGAGATAGCAATTAATTATTTTCCGGTCAATAGGTCCAAACAATCTCATCATAATAAACAACACAATATATTTTGTAATAAAATAAGAATGTAGCCCGGGAAACGTGCCCTGACTCTACCAGATAGTATTATTGAGGTAAATTAAATAAATAAATAATGCTGGCCAAATCACAAGGCAATAAGTACCCATTAAACAAGCTTTACTTAGCTTGGGGCTAGATGACGCTGTGTATGTGATATTATTATGGTAAGGAATTTTTTGTCAATTAATAGCACCTTGTAAAATGTGGATGTAAATTGTTCATATTTTTTAACTTTTTGGAATGCAGCTATAAACCATAAAGTATACCCAATATAACTAGATATATCTATCTACCTAGATCTTATTTTAAACTGTATTATTGTATGTCTGCTAAAGATATGTTAAAACTGTACACCTAAGATCTTTTCTGTACAACAGTTAACAATAAAAATATTTCTGATTCTGATTCTGATTCTGGTACCTACAACACCTGTGTGACAAAGCCATTTATGAATGATCCGAAAAATCATATTGCTTTGTCGAAAATATTCATTTAAAGCCGTGAAGATCATGTATTACATAAACATCTGCAGCTACACCTACATACTTATTGTGTTTATTACATTAGTTAGGTTACCCATAGACACAGATAACATAATACTATAGAGAGTATAGATGACAATTTAAATAAATACTATTTAGGTTCCTCAAAAAGGGTCTTCTAAGACTTCCATGTACCTACTAACCACACTTAGTGATTAAATTATTGTAATCAGTTGTACCTATCGGATAGTTACTCGGCTGACTCGCTAGCACTTCCTTACAAACCTCTGTGGTTTACCTAGTGTTATTATTATAAGTTATCTTTGTCGTATAAATTGTAAAGAAGATAAATAGATATAAATAAAAAGACATTTAAAGGGTCGGCAACAATCGTGTAATGTCCCGTATGTTGCGGGCGTCCTTATGTTGCGTTAACCGCATCAGGCCTACCTGGAAAGGTTACTGCACCTTTGTGGTATAAAAAAAATTACGTGTAAATTACTTAACTGCTACCCATTTGCAAGAGGCGACACCCTGCCCAATCTGTTGTTTGAGTCGCCAGTGTCAAGAATGAAGTTTATCTCTTCGTGTGAAGATGGTCTTAAATTAGTGAAGTAACTCACGTCACTAGTTATCTCGCGGTTGAGGCAGCTGTATAGATAGCCATAAAATGACATTTCCTCACGTTTGATAATAATATCACAGAATAGAACATAGGTACTGTGATCTACATTTATTATTTTTTCAGCTTGCATCGAGACATACCTACCTACATTACATAAATCACTTAGTCACTTAGAAAAACATGTGTGACCAAAGTCGTACCTATGCGAGTAATTAACAAAATCCAACATCATTACTTTACTACCTTTACTTCGATTTGAGACTAACAACTGTTAGCTATAGCTAAGATTTACCTAGCTATTTAATCGAAAAGCAATTTGATGGAGAACGTGCAATTATTTTTGTAACATTTTGACCTTCTTTTCCTCACAACCATCTGAAGTTTCTAAAGCGGAGTATTTTCACATCTTTCATTGATCAAGATAATCGAAGTAAAACGCTTGTCGAACGCGCAGATAATGACAATCACGACAATGTCGGAGAGAGGCGCTAGCGCAGCTTCGCTTGCCATTTTACAACGATCAGTCTCCTACCGCAGTACTCACGGATGGCTGCTACCGAATAAATAAATACGCGCGTGAAACAAAGTGCCTAAAATGGAGCTGAAAACTCAAAAGGATGCGAAAGGTTAGAATTTACCTATATATTTTATGAAAGTGTGTTAGTTAGTGAGGGGTATTGACCCCGATACAGTCTGTGCCATTGACACTGCAGAAGGACTTGTTGCAAAACGAAAGTGATCCGGGCCGGGTTGCATACCTTTAGGTAACTTTAACGTGCACTGTACTTGACTAACTTAAACTGTGCCGGGAAAATAGAACCGTTTGGCAACCTTCATTCAGCGGTCGGTCTATTGAATTCCCATGAGGTCGTACATATTAAGTCATACGTACTTGTTGTAGCTATGTTTGATGCAATTTTTTGTTGTGTTAAAAGTGCATGAAGCTAAACAGTTTTTATTATGAAACACGGAAACTAGGGCCTATTGTGGTTCGTACTCAGACCAAACAAAAAAATTAAGACTGAACTTTGTGAACAGCAAAGTGAGGCCAGTTTTATAAACATGTGTTGCGTAAATAGTTCAAATTATCCCAAAATTAATAAAAAAGGCTCGTTATTTTCGTAATAACTTTTTCACATGATATAAAAAGTGGTCCATACGTGAGTAGCTCGGTAAAAAATAGAGGCAGTAGAAGAAAGGAAACGGAAAAGGAATTTCAGTAATAGGTATAATAGTTATTATTTATCCAGTTTATCTTATTTAAGAACTAAGAAATTTATGCTTGTCTTTTGCTTTCCCTGATTTGGAATTCGTTTCTAAGTACGTAATCAAATATGGCAGAATAGTCCTCAATTACACACCGCCGTCTTAAATTAAATTATGTAGTAAAATCCGATGGACAATTAAAGTCAGTATTGTATTTATATTATCAACATGTCTCATAAATTGTCATAAATGTTAATTATTGGAAAGTAAGATTTGTTGTTTTTGTTTGTTTTGTTATACTGTTTTTCCCCACACAACATAACCCTTTATCAGTGTAGTAAAAATCTTCGATTTTAATACTAAGCAACGGTGGGAAGTTAGTTGCTATGTATTTCTTATCGACTGGGAATTTAGTTGCAATGACTTTCGACTTGGACAAATGACAGCAGTCATTTCTGTATATTTTTTTGATCTCGATCCTGAATTCCGAATAATATCAATTTCGATCAAGGAAGTAGTGTGACAGGCCTCACTTAGCTGTTTGCAAAATTCTGTCCTGTTTTATTCGGTCTGAGAGTTCGTATAATATTAAAATATTAAATGAGGCATGACATGTGTTCTTCGAAATCAAAGATAGTGGGAGTGAGGTCTACTAGGATCTTCTGTTGTAGTGTCTTTCTAATATAATGGATAAATTAGATACATACAAAATTGCTTAATTAATTATAAAATAATTATAAAAACATGTGTTAGTTGACGTTTTTGACACAAGTTATCATTATCATACATTTAACATCAAGTTTAACTAATAAAATGTAAACTGTCCGATTATCATTCAAATAACACCACCAAGCATGGTCCTTAAGCAAGTGACAGCTTTAACAGAGGTGATGAAGAGAACATCGACGGTGTGTCGTTAATGATTTGAAAAACAATTATATAGACCGACTCTATTGTCTAGCAAAGAAGTTAAGTCTAACGTATAGTTAAAACTATAACCATAGCCAAACTCAACGTAGAATGTTTACAAACCACCTAGATTAACAAAAATTCCCACTTTTGCCGCGTCTTTATAGACGCCATTTACATTACTTGACAACTTAAAATCCATCCTTTATAAATATTGCTTACAATGTGAATTGTCCAGCATTATTTATTTATTTATTAATTATATCTGAAACTCGACGCCAAGACAGTGAATCCTAGATATTAGTGTCGGGTTTATGTACAAAAATTCTACATCGAGTTTGGCTTTAGTATAGTTATAAAATGGTCATTATGTCTGTGAAAATAAGATCTTTAATCTCCTTTTCAGCAACAGAGCTACCGGACGTTTCCGGAGATATGATTCAGAAAATCACTGGAGCCTTTGGGAAGTACCAGCTTTTCCTGTGTCTGATCATATACACGTCAAAGTTCTTCGTGGCATGGCATCAAATGGCAATCTTATTCCTTGCTCCGAAAATATCTTACACCTGTGGTGAATCCGATGTGATCGGCCAGTGCCCCTGCCCGAATCCGGTTTATGACAAATCCATATTTAACAGGACTATTATCATGGAATGGGACTTGATTTGTGATAGGAAGTGGATGGCGAGTTTCTCTCAGACCTTGTTTCAATTCGGGGTTTTACTGGGAAGTGTTTTCTTTGGAATGGCTGCTGACAGGTGACAAAATCATTATTGTTTAAGCTTTTGGATTTTAATTAAGGGTTCGAAGTTATTGGCTTCACCTGCTATCCAGACCGATGCGGTTTTCGCTATCCAGGGCTGAAGCGAAATTTTGCTGGGTTTTGATATTTATCCAGCCATGGATTTTGTAAGCACCGCATGCGTTATCGTCAGCGTTCGCTTGCGGTAGCAACTACCGCGTAGGTTAACAAGCCCTAAAATAATAAATATTTAAATAATTACCATAAAAACGGAAGCAGAAGAACCCTAAAGTAGTTTCATTTTGTTTTAGGTTCGGACGTAAAAATCCTTTGCTAGTTGCCGTGGTGCTGCAACTATCCGCTGGCGTAATCGCAGCCTATATTCCAAACTACTGGGTATTCACAATTCTCCGCTTCTTAGTTGGACTCTCCGTCGGTGGCACAATGGTCACCGGCTTTGTCATCGTCATGGAATTCTTGGGCTCGCAGTACAGAGAAATAGGGAGTGCTCTGTACCAACTGCCATTTAATATTGGTCACATGCTGTTACCGGGATTTGCGTATTTCCTGAGAGACTATTCTCATTTTCAAATGGCTATTTCGGCTCCGGCGGCTATCATGCTCGCTTACTTTATCCTAGTACCGGAATCTCCGCGATGGTTGATAGCACTTAATAGAAACGAAGAGGCAATAAGCATTTTAGAGCGTGTGGCTACCGTGTAAGTAAGCTCGATAACGTAATCATGATATCGTGTCAACAGTTAGTAATTGCATTTGAGGTTTTAATTATCGAATATTTCTAGGAACAAACGTCCTACAAGCGATATCAGAACTGCAGTGGAAACGTACCAATCGTCACTATCTGCGAATAAGATTAACAAAGGAAATATTACGGATCTCTTCCGCACTCCGAACATCAGAAAGAATACACTCTGCATGGCATTCAACTGGCTGACGTGCAGTTACTGCTTCTACGGCGTTTCTCAGTATGTCGGACAGCTGAGCGGCAATGCTTTCGCCAACGTCGCGGCCAGTGCCGGGGTGACTATCGTGGGGACTATTCTATCGATACCTATGATGAGAGTCATTGGCAGGAAGACAATAGTGATAGTGTTTAATTTTATCTGTGCGTTGTGTTTAGTGATACTGGCATTAGTGCCGCAAGGCATAGCGTCTGTTATTTTCGCTTGCGTGGGTGTTGTATCTAGTTTTATTGTATTTACTGTGGTGTATTTGTATAGTACGGAGTTATTCCCAACAGTGGTGAGGAACGCGGCGGTTGGCGTTTCTTCAATGTCCGCTCGCGTTGGGTCGATGATAGCTCCATTTGTGATAGACTTGCAAGGTGTAGCGGTGTGGTTGCCTCCTCTAGTCTTCGCTATCTTACCATCGATCGCCTGTGGTATCACTTTCTTATTGCCGGAGACTAAAGGGTGTGAATTGATGACCACGATTGATGAGGGCGAAAACTTTGGTAAGAAAATCAAATCGGAAATAAAATAATTAAAATGATTTTGATAAAATTAGCACTAACGCAAACTTAAAGCAGGCGAACCTATCTGCGTAAATTTTATTTGTTAGCTATAAATTACAACTACCTAACATATAAATTGATAAATTTTCATAACAAAGAAAAACACAGTTTATTAAAAGGAATAACAACTTTCTAGTACTAAAATTTGAAGTTGACCTGCAAATGTGTGAAAATAATCTAAAGGTAGCTCACATGATTCAAATCAATTCCATGGCAATGCTCACGCGCTGCGCCTGAAAGTTAATATAAATATTATCAATTAAGTGCGAAACGCTTAAGTCGGTGTTCACAAAATCGTTTTATACCTTGTTGTGGTGGCCCTGTATTGTTAATTTATTTATTTCAAAAACCATGACAAGTTTCTCTAATGATTTTATACAATTCAGGTAAATAACGTCCGCCCAGTCGTTCATACAAAAGACATCAACGCGCTCGAATCCACTTGTAACAAAAATGTGCATAATATCTTGGTTCGATTTATGAGATAATTTATAATGTATTTATAGAATAAAACTAAATTTAATGCTACATTTACCAGGACCACTTGGTTAAACGTGACATATAACTACTTCACTTCAATCATAAAATCACAGGCTCGTGAATTCGTGATATTTAAATAAGAGACATATAGATAAACTTTTGTAAATAAGTATCACGCAGTTTTATTTAACCATAAAATTAGCTTAGTAAATTGCTATAATTAAAATGTATACATGTACCTAACTCTACCTATATTTATTTATTGGAGACGGTTACTTGCTAGTTTTCTAAATGAAAGATTAAACAACTTATCATATATGATGCTGGTTATAAAAAAAAGTAATTAATAGTTATTTGTTATGCAAAGTTGCTTTTTAACCGCGTGCTTAGTGCTTAGTGACCGAGCGAGCGAAGGTTCAAAAATTGAATCACGAACTTAATTCCAAAATTTTAATTGTGAACGTTAGCGAGGGAAACAAACGAGCACGAGATAAAAGATCTTTGCACTCGAGTACAACAGGTAACTTTTCATCCCACCTCAGCTAAGAAATGACTTTGTGCAAAAATAGTAGGTACATTGTTAACCTAGGGTTGGAAGTAACTTAGATATTTAGTCTCGGGACCAGTAGTTCGAGGGACTTAATAAGTTACTTTCACCCTTGGTATACACTGTTCTTTTTCATTACAAATACAAGGAAGTAACAATAAAAAAGCAAGTTAGCTAAAGAAAAAAAATAATTGTTTTTATTTTACATAAACTAGGTCAACTAATCAACTTATGTGATTAAAATTAGGTTTAAAAGGTTTTTCATTACTCTTACTCGGCAAGTAGGTCTGAAGTTGCTTGCGGAGAGGGTTGAAAGTGATACTTTTCAACCCTAGGTAGGATTTGAACTGACAGCTTATCACATTTCTATTGAACCATGATAATGGGTGAATGTGAAAAATAATGGCTAGTGCTATTATTATATTCGTAAATCTTTGTTTGTTCCTAGGTAATCTACCGTGAATTATTTTACTTTACAACCTTGCAAGTAAATATATAAAATACTAGCGGCCCGCCCCGGCTTCGCACGGGTATTAAACAAAAATTTCAAAAATTATACACACTAAAACGATGGGTTTCACAGTTTTCATACGGATCTTTACTTTTTTTAACAGCATTGGGGTTTTTGACATTGACTCGACATTCCAAAACTGACACTGGCCGTAAAGAAAAAGCAAGCACCGTGCGCTATACAACCTATTTTTCTATTCTGACGCGCCATAATAGAAAAAGAGGTTGAATATACAGCCCACGGTTCAATTATTGAATTTTTCATGCGGATCCCTAACTTTTTTGAAAATATTATATAGCCTATGTTCATCGCGGAAAATTAAGGATTCTAATGGTGAAAGAATTTTTTAACTCGGTCCAGTAGTTTCGGAGCCTATTCAATTCAAACAAACAAACAAACAAACAAACAAACAAACAAACATACAAACATACAAACATACAAACAAACAAACAATCAAATCTTTCCTCTTTATAATATTAGTATAGACACATTACCAAGTCGTTTTACGCCTTTGAAACTGAAGTCATTGATTTTATTATTTGTGGTCATGTGGTGTCAATAGCTACGAAAATGGTTGTGTGAAGAAATCAATAACATCTTAGTAATAAGAACGATTCATATTGGAAGATTGCGAGCGGACTGGCGTAGAGTTATTAATAGTTGAATGAAATAATTTTTTACAATAGTTTTGATAGTAGATTAATAATCACTTATATTAAAACTCTTTTGAGTGTACAAACTTGTTTGTTTGAATTTAAGCATGTAGTTACGAATCATTATACCCACCTACAGATTCATTGTATATTTGGTTGATTCCTCGAAAGTACAATAAAGCCGCCAATCTACTTGACGCTACACTTGAAAACCCATATTTAGTACTAACATTTTCGTTTTATATTTAAGCATAATAATAATTATTCTAATATACAAACTTAGCCTTTGGCGCCATTGCTAAGGTTTTTACTTACCCTTTCAAGCTAAGCCAGTCTTAGTCAAATACATATTTGTAATCTTGACCCTGTCAATTAATAATGTCATTGTCAATATGCACAAGCAACTAGGTAACTTATCCTTAAATATGAATATACATTTAAGGAGTAAATAACACGTTTAGGTGAAGATTAACCAGTAGGCGCATTACATAAATAAGTAATACCACAATGTTTATCTAACTACATACATGATAGGATGAAAAGGTAAACCTTGTCTATTAATTGTTGTAGCACTTAATTAAGGCACAGACGAGATTGCAAGGAAAACTGGGTTATTCAACCTATTTGCGATCAAATTAATACATAAGGTACCATACAATTCAGGACAGGTAAAGCAACTCCATCTCAACACAGCCTGTTTTTTATTTGGCGAGGATGTTCGTTAATGAATAAAGTGGTCAGGGAAGAGACCAGAATAATGTGGGACTCAACGCCTTAAGGTAATACCCAATAAACATCTTCATATGGCCGCACCCCATTCATCCATCGCACTTCTCCCCCGATTAGGACAAAGACAGAACATTATACTGTTCAAACCGCGTTTCTGTAATCTGTGCCGCGGATATCCACCTCAGTGCTGTGTCATAGATGGGCATTTCCGTCGCCCCAAACTACGATTCAGATTCAGATTCAATAACAACTTTATTTCTTAAGGCGTACATAATAAATCACTTAGACACTTACTAGGTGTGAGTTTCACATTTACAGACACAAAGACTCCCCACTCTTACTCACATACATACATACATTTAATTTTATCAACCCAACATAGCCTACTGGATTAATAACATCAAGTTTGGCATTCATACCGGTTTGGTATAAAAAAATCATGATCAATGGGCAAAATGAAATCAAATCCTGCACTCATTTTATTAAGTCGTTAATTTCCGTAATATACGAAAATGATAGAAGAGTTTAGATCTTGTAAATTCTTTCGCCTTGTGAACCATGGTTTTAATTAACGAGTTGATAGGCGAGTTCGGGAGATACCACTATTTTATATGTGCTCTTGTTTTTATAAGTAAATTTGGGGCGGCGTTTCATACAATGGCAATAATTTTCTTAGCCCCGCCAGCGTATTATACGTGTCCTAACACCAATGAAACATGCTGCGATAACCCTGTGTTCGATAAGTCTGTGTTCACAAGAACAATCGTTATGGAATGGGACTTGATATGCGAGAAGAGATGGCTTAAAGATTTCCACCAAACTATTTTTCAATTTGGTGTTCTCAGCGGTAGCCTTCTATTTGGAATTCTATCAGATATGTAAGTGTAAAAAGGAGCAATGAATCCGGGTCACTCAAAGAAAAAAAAAATCTCGGAAAGTAACCCTTAGTTGCATTAACCTAGCATTCTTACTTTCCGAGATTTTTTTTTTCTTTGAGTGACCCGGATTCATTGCTCTCGAGTGTATGTTAGTTCATATATCGCACCTAACGAAAACTGATAAACAACATCAATCAACAACTATTCTTTGATTGTTATTATCTTTAAAAGGTGCAATCAAATAATAGAAGCAAGGTACAACTACTTAGTATTCACAATTGAAAACATTGAGGTAACAGGCCATTGCAGAAGTTATATACAGCTAGCTCAAGTAATAAAACGTTATTTTCAGGCACGGCAGAAAACCCGCGCTTACAATATCAGTTGTAATGGAAATATTCACTGGGCTCTTATCATCATTCCTGCCTGACTATTGGAGTTTCACGATCATCCGAATGATTCTTGGCTTATCTGTCGGTGGCGTTATGGTCGTTGGCTTTGTGCTCGTCACGGAATACGTTGGGCAGAAGTACCGGGACATAGTATCCGCGTTGATCCACTTACCGTTCACAATAGGCCATGTCATTCTAGCCTTGTTCGGATATTTTATCAGGGATTACATGTACTTTCAACTGGCTATTTCAGCGTCGACTGTTATATTGGCTGTTTACATTTGTCTGCTACCTGAATCACCAAGATGGTTACTTGCTAGAAGTAAAACTATGAAAGCTGTAGCATTGATCGAGTCTGTGGCCAAAAAGTACGTTGTATAAAGTAAATTAGGTAACGGTTAACGTTTAGTGTGAGAAATGTCTTATAATAACTTAATCTTTCCAGAAACCATTTACCAACTGATGAGATCGCTGCAAAACTAGAATTGTACCAATTGGATCATAAAAGTTCAAGAGAAAAACGAACCGTTTTCGATTTATTTCGTACGCCTAACATGAGGAAGAATATATTGGTGATGTCTTTTATATGGCTAGTGTGCAGTTACTGTTTCTACGGCATGGCCTGTTATATAAGTCATTTGACAGGAGATGTTTTCATCAATGTGATGTCTAGCGGAGCTGTTTGCATGTGTGGTTGTGTGTTTGCGATCCCCGTTATAAAATTCATGAATCGGAGAACCATTGTAATCCTCGGCAACACATTTTCAAGCCTATGTTTGTTAATAATAGCCTTTGTCCCTGAAGGCAAAGGGTCCGTGGTGCTCGGTTGCTTAGGAATATTTTTCAGCTACATTGTGTTTGTTGTTGTGTACCTGTATACTTCGGAGATGTTCCCGACAGTCGTTCGTAATGCAGCGCTCGGTATTTGCTCGATGATGGCCCGGGTTGGAGCAATGATAGCGCCGTTCATGGCGGGACTCAGACCCTATGGACAGTGGTGTGCGCCAGTCGCTTTTGGGATGATGCCAATGATAGCCGCTTGCCTAAGTTTTATGCTACCGGAAACAAAAGATTGCGATTTGATAATGACTATAGAAGAAGGAGAGGCTCTAGGGAAAAAACCCTCAGTAAGGCAAAACGTTCGGGCGACAGCGCAATAATTTAATTTATTTAATTCAATAAAGCGTAACCATGAGACTCCAGTTTTTGATTACACCCCTGTTGTTCTATAAAATGCCTAATTTTAACTTTATATTCTTTCAAAATTAACGTTGACCTATATAAACTTCAGCTTACCACGTAGTCTGAGATTTTCCCAAAGCTATTTATGAGGTTAAAATTAGAAAAGTGTAAATTTAGAGGTGTCGCGTAATAGGGCTTAGCTTGTAGGGGTTCCAACGAGGCGTGTATAGGGCTTCACCTCTCCAGCGGCAGTGTGCCGAAGCCATGGCTACTGGGCTGTTGCTCTGCGGAGCATGGTACTACACCATACTTGCAGGTATGTTTGACTCTCTTGCTAAAGTAAGTATCTATAGTAGATAGATAAGTAAAAGTTGAAAAACGTTTCTTTCTGCTAGTTTAAATTTGTGCGTACAGTGGCGTGGGGCAGTGCGCGTAGAACGTATTCCGGATGTGTCTTGCGAGGTAAATTTTAAACAGGTAGAGTAAGTAAAAATGCAAAGGTTAAAAGTAAGTCTGGTCTCCACTTTACATCAGCTGGGTCAGTAGTGGGTATTAATATACCAAGAAATTTATAAGAAAGTAAATTGGAGCATGACAGAATCTGTCAGAACCTATCAGATAGGTTCTTCTTGTAGTCAATAGTTACAAACTTGCCTAAACATGCCGTGGCAGATAGCTTCACATTTTAAAAGTTATATAAATTACTATTCACTGGTTTTGGCTCGCAGTTTTAATGGGATCGTTAAGCGAAAATATTAAATAAAAATAAATATTTAATTCAATAGTTACTTACCATGCAAACTAATCCGTATGGCACACGACACGAAATGTATGTTTTAATCAAGTTTAAATTTCAGTCAACTAAGTTCAGTGGTTTTATAGGTAACAAACATCCAAATGTTCGCATTTATAATAATAATGTGAAAAAGAGACGCATATACATAGGTAGCATATGAATGAATAAACTACTTCATATAAGTCCTCGTAAAAAAAAGATAACATTATTTGATGTCTGTAAAGATAAAATTCGTTAAAACTATTTGCTAGATAGTAATGCCACTCTTCACGGTAGAAAAAATATATTATGTAAATCTTTTCTTATCTAAGATATATACTTTTTTTAATACCTAATACGTGCGTATCCAAGGTGATGGTCGTGAAATTTTTGTAAGTAGGTTATATAGTATATAAGTAGGTATATGTTATTGATTTAGCAAATTTTTTCTAAGGAAGCTACCATTCATATAAACTGTAGCGTGGTGGATAAAGGTCCGCCTGCGACGCAGAGGATTGCGAGTTCGATTCCCGCCTGTGGACAAATGTTTGTACGATCTGCAGATATTTGTTCTGTAGTTTCTGGTTGTTTTCTATGTATGATAGAAATAATAAATACGAATGTAATATGTATGTATTGTATAAAATATCAGTCATCTAGTGCCAATAACACACGCTCTGCTGAACTTGGGGCTACATGACACTGTGTGGTAGCTTTATTTATTTAATATACTTAGCAGATATAAGAGATAGTTTATAGGTATAAGATTTTTATTGAATTAGAATAAACTTAATTTTCAGGTTTCTACATTCTCTACTGTCCGGTTATATACTTGATGTTCATAAATCACAAGTGGTACAGAAAAATAGTGGACGCACTTTTTGCTCTTTGGGAACTCTACCCAGTGGTAAGTCTTTTTGATTATCAGATTTGAGATTTAAATACCTTTATATTTTGTTGATTGTCACTCGACTTCGACACTTGTCGAAGTGCTTATTTTGTAAGCTTAAAAGCTTACAAAATAACACAAAAGGTAAATTTTTATAACATCATCACTACATAGTATAAAACAATGTCGCTTCCCGCTGTTTGTCGTTTGTCTTTGTGTGCTTATAAGGCCCAGAGGTCCATGATTCTATTGTTTCGTATTTCGAGGTCCATGAGAAATATTTCTAAAATTTTAAAAGATAGAGTCATTCAATATGAAGCTTTACATGTAGGTATGTAACATGCATAATATAGTAGAAAAACACTGATAGTATAAGAGGTTTGCGTTAGAAAACGTGTGACAATATATGTTTATTTATGACGTGAATAATGTACTACAATATTGTATACTTGAGGTATAGAAAAAAGGTCTATAAAAAATTCCGTGATGTGAAATGTCTATGTCTTAGATATAACGAACAAAAACCTTTTTTATCCTCTACCTTCCATTTTTTGATCGAGAAATAATAGCTTTTTTAGGAAACGGTTTTAAGCCATACAGCACGAATCCTTATTCAAATAAGTACCTTAAATACATTTTGTATTTAGTATAGATCAATATGGTAATTTATTAATTTAATGTTCCAGGGTTTGTTCCAATGCTGCAGTAACACAGAACTTCACCACTTCGGCGACTATGTGAACCCAGACGAGAGTTCCATAATTGTGATGAACCATCGCACCAGAGTAGACTGGAACTATGTGTGGATAGCTTTGTACCACGCCACTCAGGATCCAAACGCGGGAAACCATTGTATTTGTAGGGAAAGCTCTACCTTCGATGGAGCTCAGAACAGCTGGCTCGATCTTGGGGGAAAAGCAAAGATAAAGTTCGTTTTGAAGGACGAAATTAAGTATGGACCTGGATTAGGTGAGTTGGATAAAGATAATGATGATAAATATGCGCATAGTGGTAAATTGCACGCTTTTCTGTGACTCTTTTCAAATCTGTTTCCGAGTTTCACTAAAAGTTGCGCAAAAAGAAAAACTTAATTGCATTAATATTCGAAGCACACATTTCATTCGAAAACTATAGGTCTCCTTCCATTGAATAATAATAATCTTAATAATGAATAATGCCTTCTATGGCGCTCATTAGGGGAGGCCTATGTCCAGCAGTGGACTGTTATAGGCTGGTGATGATGATGATGGTGAATCTTAATAATAATCTAATCTTGAGTCGACCGCAAAAACTGCGTCGAATCGCTTGCTGTAGAAGGCCAAAGGGAGGTTTACTAGATACTAAAGCTCTATTCTGTTCTTGTAGGGTAGGTATAAGGTCTCTATATTTTACGTTCCTATTAAAGTTTACTACACAGTCGAAAGTCTGTGCCGTTTTAAGATGTTTCTTAGAACACATCACCAAAAGTATTGCATTGATCGAGCATATCATATCGAAATTTTGCAGGGATTCTGTGCCTGGAATTAAATATCAGCTACTTTTCACCCCGATAAAACTGCTAGTTCTTTAATGCCTTTCGTCCGACACTGAGGAAAAAAATAATAAATTATCTTAGTTAAAAATAATTCAGTAATCAGCCTTGATTGATCAACATCCCAAAAGATGCTAGGATGTTGGATCAAGGGCCACATCCAAAAGGCGGTACTCATGAACTCTTAGCGTATCGTCAGGAAGTTCCTGACTCTGCAGTGCTAGTCACCGGCCGCTTGATCTTAACTTCTCGGCCGGGATCCACCACCATTTTGATATTGTTTCTTACTGTAGATATTATTGTACAATTTAATTGTATTATCATAGTAAAAAAATGTATTAAGAAATGAAAAAAATCCTAAACAATAAATATTTCTTTACAGGATGGATAATGCAGCTTAACTACTTCCTCTACGTAAAGAGAAACTGGCGAGAGGATGAGATCAGCGTCTCCCATTATGTGGAGTATTACAGAAAGCTATGGTACAGATGTAGAGTACTACTGTTTCCCGAAGGAACTGACCTTACCGAGAGTAACAAAGTTAGGAGTAATAAATTTGCAGCGGCTAATAATATGCCGGTAAGATTTTAACCACTATAGTCTATTTTAAACATAGAGCAAAAATACTTCTAGCAAAAATAGGTTGAAAAGTGCCACCTGATGCAAAAAGATAACCAAACAGCTTCATCAGAAAGGATTATTTTCGTGGTTGGCTTCCTGCGTTTGCTGTCACTACTGCATTAGTATACTAGTATAATTAAATTTAGTATAATACACTACTGCATTAGACAAAAATATTAAAGTATTGTGGTTAAAATCACTCATGAGAGTTAATGTTTTCTAGTCTTACCAGTACGTCCTCCACCCTCGAACCACTGGCTGGGCAGTCTTATGCTCTCGACTCAGAGGCGCTGGGCTCACGTCCGTGTATGACGTCACAGTCGCGTACGACACACCAGCACAAACGGAGGCTGATATGATCAAGGGCAGGATACCGGCTAATGTGTACTTTCACTTCAAACGGTGAGTTGTGATTGACTGTTATAATAGGTATATAAGGGCTAGACTCCCGGCGACTGATTTACAAATTCGTTTATTTAGACAACATATTAAAATAAATACCCTCTGGTATTTCTTCTCAAAGTACAAGTAACAATAGAAATTACATGTAATAATAGAAATAGGGTTGTTTACAGTGTACAATATATATGTCTGGAGGATTATAATTGTTATCTAATTATTGGGTAGGTTTTTTAAGTTTAATCAAGTTTTTAATTTTAAATCGTTTCAAACTGGGTTTCACTTTTCAGATATCCCATTGATCAACTGCCTAGCAATGAGGAATCTCTGCGAAAATGGCTGAACGACAGGTGGCAGGAGAAAGAAACCAGCCTTCGGAAATTTCATAATGATGGTAAGTCTACATTTGCGAGAGCTACTGTAATAAATTATAATATCATTAAGTACGTGCTATGGGACTTTGCGCAGCGATAAGTGGTAAAAGGAATGCTGATATAGGTTCCCTTTTTCCATAAACACTGCTTACGGCTTTGTACGCGTTTTTTTTTGGATAAACATTTAGGTGTAGGTGTCTTTCTCCTTAAAAAATCCAATTTCACTTATTATTACACACAAATACGTCGCCACCAAATTTTTGGAATTATTCGAGATAATGAGGAAATATGTAAAGCTGTTTATTTTTCGTAAAGACTAAAAAATTTCGTTTTATTTACTCATCATATAGAAAGCTATTACGGGCTCGTGGAATGATTAGGGAACACCTTTATGCATCAGGACAGAACGCGAATAAAATAAAACTGTAGTTATAAGAGACAAAGAAACCAATTAAACTTGCTTTATTATTTCCAGGTAACTTCATAGATCCTGTAACCAAAAGATGTCCAATATACAGAGCGCCAAGGCCATTACTTTTAGCAAAGATTGGTTTTATATTTTGGACTTGTATAGACGTTATGTTCGTATATTACATATACACTAGTATTTTGTTTAGATTTTGGGTGTTGTATCATACGTTATTGTTAATTTTTGTGTCCTGGTATTTTGGCGGATTTCAGCACATTCAGTATAAACTCTTGACTAGAGTCAGAAAACAAGTTTAGAATGGTTAAAGTTGTAAGTAAAATCATTAGTTAAGCATTAGATATGCCTAAGTAGGTAAACCAAAGATTTCTGTGAATTCTTGTAGATGCCAAACATGTGTATAATAAAAGCAAACTTTGTATTTTTTGTCTATTTATTTTTATGTATTTGCTTTTTGAAGTCAGTATTGCGGTTTGATCGTATCTGGTAAAACGGTATCTTTAGTTTGGGGAAGAAACACACACAAAATTGATGCTAATAACACCAAACCACTGAATATCAAAATAAAAATCCATTCTATACCTATGTATGTTCACGATAAACGGAGCAACAAGTGCTCTGGCTTTGCCAAAAACTGAAGCTTACCCCAAAGCTTTGTTCCTAACTACGTTGGAAGAATACAAATGGGTTTTTTTTTTACATAGGTAGTATACTAGCAGCGATAATAGCAGCGGCAATTATTATGATAACTTAAATAATCCCTTCCAAAAGGCTATTAAAAGGCCAAAAGGCTAACTATTGATTTACACCGAAATACGTGGCAGATGAAAACATCCGTATTAAAACACTTGCGATTGTCTAATGCCTTATTTTTGGAGTTTTGAATAGAACCAGGAATGAAACTTGTTGTTCTTTATCATTGGTCTTTTCATACATTTCGTTGAATAACGGTTCCTTATTATTATTTCTGAAACACAATGGATATGATTCGACATTTTGAAGAAGATAATCAGAATAATAATCTCTACCTACTTTTTCTTGGTTTGTTGTCGCCGCAAATTTTTTAAAACTCGTTAAAAATTGAAGTCATCGATAATGCTTACGTTTATACTAGACTAGCTGACCCGCTCGCAATTTCATTTGCGTGGACTTTAGAGTAAAAAAATCTTGACGAAATCAGCTAATACCCTATTTTAAGAGTCGGAAATTGAAACCCGCTTTTAATATCATGTATAAGCCCATGCGTTTTTATAAAAAAATAACCGTTTACTGTATTTTTTTATAGTGAATCTAATGACACGGTGGACTACAAACATTCTACTTTAGCCCATTTTATTTGTAAATTACCTAATCCTATTTTATTTAAATATATCTACAGATTGGCTTTCTAAGATGGGACTGGATAGCAAAATCAGAAACCATGCGACTAACAGTCGCGAAAGGAGTCACGGACAAAGTTAAAAAAAAAATTAAAACGAAATTTTATGGAGGAAAAACCACCATTGAATTAAAGGCTGGCTAGAGGCAAGCACACCAGTTGTTCAAAAAGATTGTCAAAATTACTCTGTACCATAATAAATCACCTGGATCAAAGTAGAGTGAGTATTCGAACAAAATTTTAAATAATGACCTTTTTTTCGATTATCAATTGTGCATTTCTTTTCAAAGAATGATACTTGTTATTAGCAACCAAATCTGTTGCTATAAAAATGTAGGGTGTATTTTTTAGTGATCATCCAACAAAACAAAAAAATCTGGCAGGTATGGTTTTCTCATAAATCGAAGTCATGAATCAAGCAAGACGTATTTTTAACTCATGGTTTCGGATTTGGTCATCCATTTCCTATTCAGAAACCACCCTGTATACCTACCGATCATTTAAGGTTAATAAAACAGAATTTTTAAGTTACAGCCGATACGCACCAAACTATTTTATTTTCTACGGTAAACTTGTTGCATTTTTGAATCCTACGCTGTCATAAAGCCATATACATCAATATCAATACACATTAAAAAAATCCAGAAACATGTGTTTAGGTACCAAGGATTTTAGTTTTCTCTCTACGTTTCAAGTAAATATTGGTTAAAACTAACAAAAAATCTGAATAAGTTCAAAAACTATTTTGTGTTGAAAAATCATTAAATACATGTTCTATAAATTGATATTTTAAGTATTGTCAGCAAGTTTTGAGGTAATTGGGACCAAGGATAAAAAGTCACATAAGTTAAGAAAGTCATTAAAAACTCTGAAACACGTGTTTTTATTTATTGTTCTTTCAGTATATTTTTGAAATGTTAAGTTGATTACCATCCTTAATTAAAAGTCATACGGAGCCAAACTACGAATCACTCAAACTTGAATAACCCGTTTCACCCCATTTTCAGGAATATTTTGAAAAATGTATTAAATATTTTTGTATGCTTATTTTTGATTTGTAATTTTCCAGCTATGTACAAAATTGCAAAAAAAAACATAAATATATCTACTTAATTTTTATACATATAAAGTAACTTTTATGAAAAACTCTGAAACACATGTTATTATTTATTGTTTTTTCAGTACACACTGGAAGCTTCAAATTCGTTAATACGACATATAAAAAATGTTAAAGACATTTCAATACGGAGCCAAACTACAGATCTCAAACTTGAATAACCCGTTTCACCCCATTTTCAGGCATATTTTGAAAAATCCTGAATAAGTATTCTATATATTTGTTTGTTTGGTATTGTTTGTAAGTTTCAAGTAAATTGGAAAAACTTCTAAAAACTCGACATCCTTTTATACTATATAGTAACTTTTATGAAAAACTCTGAAACACCTATTTTTATTTATTGTTTTTCCAGTATATATTTGAAATTTTATGTCGTTATCCTTCATTAAAAAGTTACAATCATTTCAATACGGAGCCAAACTACCATTCACTCAAACTTTAATAACCGGTGTCAACCCATTTTAAGGAATATTTTGGATCCTGATATACATATTGAATTTAATGTTTTTTTCAGGACATACAAAAATTCATTAGTACGCTATATTAAAAAGATTTAGACATTTCAATACGGAGCCAAACTACGAATCTCAAACTTGAATAACCGTTTTTATCCCATTTTCAGGATTATTTTGAAAATACTAAAATACGTGTTCAATTTTTTTGTTTGTTTAGTTTTCTCTGTAAATTTCAAGCCAATAGCGTCAATGGTTGATAAACTTCACCACAATAACCTCAATAATTCAATTTGTTTTTAATACTTTTACAGTAACATTTTGGAAAAATCCTGAAACACCTGTTTTAATTTATAGTTTTTTCAGTACATACTGAAATTTTCAAGTCATTAGTATGCTATATTAAAAATACATTTAAATACGGAGCCAAACTACGAATCTCAAACTTGAATAACCGTTTTTATCCCATTTTCAGGATTATTTTGAAAAATCCTAAAATACGTATTCAATATTTTTGTTTGTTTAGTTTTCTCTGTAAATTTCAAGCCAATAGCGTCAATGGTTGATAAATTTCACCACAATAACCTCAATAATTCGACTTCCTTTTTATACTTATATAGTAACATTTTTTAAAAAATCCTGAAACACGTGGTTTGATTTATAGTTTTTTCAATACATACTGAAAGTTTTAAGTCATAAGTATGCTATATTAAAAAGTTATAGACAGTTAAATACGGAGCCAAACTACGAATCTCAAACTCGAATAACCCATTTCGCCCTATTTTCAGGAATATTTTGAAAAATCCTGAAACACGTGTTCAATATTTTTGTATGTTTAGTATTTCCTGTAAATTTCAAGAAAATTGGGCCACCGGTTACAGAGTTAGAAAAAGGACGAAAAAAACTTCCACCCCCCTTTTCACCCCCTTAGGGGTGGAATTTTCAAAAATCCCTTCTTAGCGGGTGGTTGTGTTGTAAAAGGAACCTACCTTCCAAATTTCAGCGTTCTAGCTTCAGCGGTTTAGGCTGGGCGTTGTCGCCAGAAAATCGCTCGTTCCTTTATACATATATTAAGATAGCGCACCTCCTTCCTGTACATAGTATTCTTATGATTTTGTGAGACTTACCTCTGCAATTCGAGTTAAGAGGTCTATCGCTTATTTCTTTTTCCCAGCAATGATCAACTAATGCGGAGATTCAGGCACCAGCCAAAAATACGACCACGTTTAACCCATGGAAGAGGGGTTGAGTTCGTTCCATTCTCTTACAAAGTATGCTATTATCAGCAACGTGAAGTCGCCAATTTAAGTGACCTCTTCAAAACCCATTGCGTTTGGACGAAAGGATTCCATTTAGTTCAATGAGAAGACGAAACAACTGCGCATCAACATCACTCCTTCCATCGATGTTCCGATAAGGAACCTGAAGATGAGGAACATCCAGAACTTAGGAGCTACATACGAACGAACACATTACAAATATATATGGCTCATCGGTATCAAGCTGGCTTTTTTGCGACCGCTGAACAGCATAAAACATATATTCAACTATTCTTTTCACAACATATTCACAATAAGACATGTCAAAGCAAACAGTTTCTGGTTAGCCCAAAAACTTGCGAAGATTAGCGGTACGCTAAATAGCGCTGATTAAAATGCTGAAACTTCTTTGCTGATTCAATTAGTTGGTATAATTGAATTAAACTTGTATCGTGGATCACTATGCACTAAATATTAATTTAATTTTAGCAGTACTACTATAGCTTGAGACAACTTGCCAGTTTAACGCTCGGGACCGAAGTGGCTGCTTTACAGCTGGTGATTTTCCATCATAGCTCGTTGGCGGCAAATATCGCAACTACCACGCGATTGGACGTGTCCCTTATTGGCTAGCGTGTCTCGCCCAATCGTGTTTTACAAAAATGGTGTTGCCAGGCGTAATCAGTGTTACCAAACTAACTGAAGTAATACTTGACAATTTCAAAACAGATGACAGGTGGCTATAATTATTGACGTACCAAAAATCACGACATTCGGCCATACGACATCGTACGATCCTCCTGGCGTGCGATCAAAATTTACTTACATTTCTAATAGTAAATACCTTCCAGCGATCAGAAACCAAAATATCAGAATTTCAATTTAAAATGAACCTTAAAATGCTTTTTATCACTAGTTTATGAACAATGCACAACAATGAAATAAAAAGCCGTTCCATTTTTGGAATTGAAATTAATTCAAGCGGAATACTGACTATCAACGCTCTGGCTGTGTGAATTTATCAACTTATAATTTAGAAATCAAATTTTTATAACCTGATCAAAAAATCTATTGTAAATCAGGCATTGCAAAACTTAAATCTGGATTATTCAATTATTACGACATTCGGTTTTATTAAAATTGGTACAGTTTTTAAAAGTATTGTTTCGGACTAATATTTACTGATTAACTCTCAGATCAATTAAGACTACAATACTTCAATTTAATTTGCAACCTTTTTCAGTATTTAGTATAATAATTCACGATGGTCCGTATACATTTGTAGAAATAAGATAGTAAAGCTGTTTATCTCACCCGAGTGCAGAACTGTGAATATTATTAGGGAAACTATCTGCACGTTATAAAAAGTAATGCAATATTGTAATATTCTATTATCTACTGATAGCAATAAAGTACCATTATTATAATTAATTTTTTTTTTAGACTTATAACAAAATCTTAGATATTACATAATTATTAGATACCTACTCGTATTAATGAACTTTTTGTTACCGGGTTTGAATTCCGAGTTCCGAGTGATGCCTCGTAGATGAAATAATTAAGCTTTTCAATACCTTATTTGCCGCAACTTCTCTCGACCTTGTTGTGAAAGAACTCCTTTCGCCCATCCTGAATCTCAGTATAAATGCATCGTCGATGTCCTCCACAGCCTAGCGGACCCGACATCACATTCTGTCGAATTTATCGCCCTTGGACATGACAACCTTCTCCTTTGTTGTTAATTATTTATTTTAATTTATATAATAGGCCTATAGGTCTTCAAATTAATAAATAAATTAAATTAAATAGCTGAAAGTTGTAGTAGTCTTCCGATTCTAATTAAAAGCAATATCTGGAAATAATTCTACCTACATCACTGTAACAAGCTGACATCACATTGGACTAATTGTACCTACTATAGTATTCTTTTAAGAAAACTGTACGACCTGGGTCTAACTGGGAATAGTCACAAAATTCTTAAGTCATACCTGACCGGTCGCACTCAAGCTGTTAGGATGAGTGAATTTAAAAGCTCTGCAGCGCCGATTACATACGGAGTCTCACAAAGATCCATCTTGGGTCCGTTGTTATTCATCGTTAAATGGTGCGCTCCGCGGGATAGTTCGCTGTTTACCTCGCAATGTCCGATATTCTGTCTATAATTCCCTAATAAAGCCACACATTGACTACTTGATTGAAATCTGGGGATCAGCAGCAAAGACTAACCTAAACTTATTGCAAATAGCACAAAATAAACTTATCAAAAGACTATTTAGCTATAATTATCTAACACCTACTATTAAACTATACAGTGAAACTAAATTAATGAATATCACTACAACCTATAAATACTATACCTGCTTACTAATACGAAAATACTATCTGAAGACATGCATATAAACATTACATTCAAAACTAAACGTGACCATTATCAAAGAATCATCATCATCATCATCAGCCTATGTTAGTCCACTGTTGGACATAGGCCTCCCCTAATGAGCGCCATAGCGCCCTGTCTTCGGCTTGTCGCATCCAGCATCTGCCAGCAGTCTTTCGCAGATCGTCATCCCACCTGGCCGGAGGGCGTCCTACACTACGTTTACCGAGTCGCGGTCTCCACTCAAGAACACGTTTACCCCAGCGGTTATCGGTTCTTCGCGATATATGGCCGGCCCACTGCCACTTCAGTTTGCTAATTCTCTGAGCTATGTCGATGACTTTAGTTCTCTGTCGGATGTATTCGTTACGAATTCTATCCTTCAGAGAAACTCCGAGCATAGCTCTTTCCATAGCTCGCTGAGCGACTTTGAACTGGTGGACCAACCCTATCGTGAGTGTCCACGTCTCAGCTCCGTAGGTCATAACTGGTAGGACGCACTGATTAAAAACTTTCGTTTTCAAACATTGCGGTATGGATGACGAGAAGACTCGACGTAGTTTTCCGAACGCTGCCCAGCCTAGCTGGATCCTCCTCTTGGCTTCCTTCTCGAAATTGTTTTTACCCAACTGCAAAATCTGCCCGAGGTAAGTGTACTCAGAAACAATTTCGAGGAGGTGGCCATGTACGATCACCGGTCTTGGATCAATGTGGCCATTGATCATGATTTTGGTTTTATCCAAATTCATGCCAAGACCGATACATCGGGAGGCTGAAGCTAGACTGTCCAGCATCCGGTTCAGCTCCTCTAGCGACTCCGCCATTAAAACTATGTCATCAGCGAATCGCAGGTGTGAGATGTAGTCGCCGTTTATGTTGATGCCCTTGTCTTTCCAGTCCAGCGTCTTAAACATGTCTTCCAACGCGCTCGTGAACAGTTTCGGGGATATGACATCCCCCTGCCTCACTCCTCTGCGCAGTTGGATTGGTTTAGTCTGTTGGTCCTGTACTCGGACACTCATAGTGGCGGCTTCGTAAAGACATCTCAGCACCTCGATATAACGATAGTCTACTTGGCATCGCAGTAAGGATTGTAGAACAGCCCAGGTTTCAACGGAGTCAAAGGCCTTCTCATAGTCCACAAAAGCCAGACACAGGGGCTGATTATACTCTTCGGACTTCTGTATAATCTGCCTCACTGTGTGAATGTGGTCTATGGTACCATATCCTCCGCGAAACCCAGCCTGCTCCGGTGGCTGAAACTCGTCGAGTCTCCTGGCGAGACGGTTCGATATAACTCGTGAGAAAAGCTTATAGACGTGACTTAGGAGCGAGATGGGTCTATAATTTTTAAGAAGGGTTTTATCTCCCTTCTTAAAAAAGAGCACCACCAAACTCCCACTCCACGCCTTTGGAGTTCTCCCACTGTGAAGGACGGCGTTGAAGAGGCTCTGTAACTCCTGTATAACAGGGTATCCTCCAGCTTTCAAAAGCTCTGATGTAATTCCGTCCTCACCGGGGGCTTTTCCATTTTTAAGCTGCCTTAGAGCTAACACGATCTCGTCTTGACTGATGTCTGGCAGTTCGTCGGTATAGTGGCGTATCAAGGTGGCTCTAGAATCGTGGCCGTCTCGTTGGGAACGGGGAGCATGAGCAGCGTATAAACGGCCATAAAAGTCCTCTATCTCGGCCGATATCTCCGGCTTCGACAATACGGTCCTTCCGTCGTGCGTTGAAAGCTTCGTCAGGTGGCTCCTTCCAAGCTGCTGAGTGAATACTTTGGACCCTCGGTTTCGCTCTATCGCCTCTTCGATGAGGCGTGTATTGGAGCTCCGAAGGTCGCGTCGTACCATCTTCGCAATTCGCTTGTTCAGGTCTGACCTTTCCGACGAAGTCGCTTGGGTGGTTTCCCGTCTTTTTGTCATCAGCCCAAGAGTCTCATCCGAGAGTTTGGACTTCTTACCAGTACGCTGCTTTTTGCAAAACTTGATGCCCTCGTCCCTCAAAGTTTCGACCAGATTGTGTAGGGTCTCGTCAGCGTCATCAGTGGGTTCCAAGGCAGCGAATCTATCCCCGAGAAGCTGCTGAAACTTCTCGGTGCCCGCCATGATTCTGATTGGGTTCGGTCGGAGCGTGGACTTCATCAGACGGTTCCTTTCAAGCTTCAGATTGATATTCAGAGAGCCTCGAAGGAGTCGGTGATCAGATCCGGTATTGACCCTGTTGATCACTGAGACATCTCTGAATATATGCTTGCTATCCGTCATGATGAAGTCGATCTCATTTTTTGTCACAGAATCGGGACTCCGCCATGTCCACTTCCTTTGGGGCCGTTTCTTAAAGAAAGAGTTCATTAAGAACAGCCCCTCTTTCTCAAGGAAGTTGACAAGCATTTGTCCCCTGTGATTTCGAACACCAAAACCATGCGGGCCTATCCGGGATTCGTTGCCAGTCTGGGTTCCCACCTTGCCGTTAAAGTCCCCCATAACAACGTTGAAGTGAGCCTTGGTGGTGTGATGTAAGGCTTTGGATATGTCTTCGTACATATCCTCCACTTCATCATCCGAGTGTGCCGAGGTCGGTGCGTAGACCTGAATGACCTTCAAGCTGTAGCGCTTAGACAGCCGAAGGATCAGGTACGCTACCCTGGTCGACACACTGGAGATTTCTTCGACGTTGTTAGAGAGGGCCCTATTGACGAGGAAACCTACGCCACCCTGGGATGTTTTATCACCCTCGCGAAAGTAGAGAAGATGGCCTGAGTCTAAGGTTACAGTGTCCTCCCCCTCTCTACGGACTTCACATAACCCTAGAACATGCCATTTAATGTTCTCTAGCTCCACTTCCAACTGCGCTAGATGGTGATCAAGCCTCAGAGTGCGTCCGTTAAACGTTGCCAGGGTCAGTTTGTGTGGGGTGTGGTAGCCTAATGTAGCCCGGAGATTCCTAGCACCCCCTGCCCCGCCGTTACCGTGGCCGCTACCATGGCCAGGAATAGCGAGGCGGCCGGGAACTGGGGGCCATTTTGTGGCGGTTCTTATCATTGGGGGATATTGCCCATAATCCCCACGCTGGGCATGCGGGTTGGGGATCGCAGTTCAGTGGAGTAGTTCCGCAGAGGGCGCTGCTGCCCGCCCCCCGGTGTGTGTTTCCCTTAGTCGCCTCTTACGACACCCACGGGAAGAGTTGGGGTGGTGAAATTCTATGGCCGGCACCACACGGCACGGTTATCAAAGAATGTAACTGAGAAATGCAGACAAATTAATTCTACATCATCCAAGAACAAATTATGGGAAAAAGCACATTACCTTTGAAAGTGCTAAAATATTCAACGAATTAAGTACCTAAAGCTATAAAGGAGACAAAATCTATGTACATGATATATATAAAAAAATTACTAAAATTTTATCTTTCCAATCATAAGTAAATTATAACCTACTCTGTAATTAATAATGTTTACCTAATCTTCTATTAATTTTACTCAATAATTGGCATTACACACAATTTAAACTAAAAATATAAATCAATCAACAAAACATAAAATGCGTTCGCAAAAGTTTGACACATCTAGTGGTTGTAGATCTATGTAACTCGAGTCGCTCATTGTTCTATATGACGCTTCGCAAAATACTTGTACAGAAACAAGCACAAGTCGACTAGGTACTTACCTACTGTATTGTGTCGGTCTCGTCAGAATTATTTTATAACTACCCACTATTATTTTTCTTTTGGATAAAATGTATGGATGTGTTGATGTTGTGTAGCTTTGGCTAACAAAGTAAATCACTTATTTAGTTACCTACCCGTTTATAGTATGCTCGTCACCCAACTGTAAATTATACACATTAGCAATAATTAGTTCCAAGTTCTCATTTTAAGTGAATTTTTGTAATTCTTATGAGAATAAAGTTTCTTAAACCATAAGGTATTGCATAGTGTAACTTAAGTATTTAATTTGTTGTAGCTGATTGCTTTAAATAATATTTTACTATACTGTGTATACTAATTGTAATTAACTGTTTCAGATTACTATAATCTCACTTTTTACTAATGGGCTAATTTAACTCGACTGTAACTATTTGTGATCAAGTGTTAGGTGCATACTTTAATAGTAAACTCTCAATTATTATACTCCACTGTAAGCAGATTACTTTACATAAAACTATACCCGACCGATTGTAGATTACCAACGTATTGTAGCAAACTATAAGTAGTTGTTTTCAACTGTAAATAATTGTAATCAATAAATATTAAATGAAGTTAACTATGACAATTTATAAATTATCCGCATTAATTGTATTCAACTGCAACTTTGCCACAATTAAGTAATTGTTATTTAGTCTAATAAATTGTAGTCATTCGAAAAACTAGACCCCGAAGTACCAATAGGACACTTACTTATGGTGGTATTCCTCCTAATGTCTGGAACAGAACTAGACTTATTGCCATAAATGGCACCACCTCTAAGATTATAAAAGCTAGCTTACTATTTTTATCAATGTCTTTTAACTATGTTGTTAGCGTACCTAATTCTAACTGTACGGTGATTATCTTAAAATTAACTATAGGAAGACTAACACCTCACTACAAACTGCTAAGACTAAATTACATTAGGCTTACCTAACGCAAGTTCATTATTTAACTAACTAATACAGTAGAAGAAGAGTAGGTAAAGCCTTTACCTACTCTTCATGTAGTTCCTCGTTGGAAATGGTTCCTATTAGGATCTAGGCATATCAGTTGATTCAAAACTACACTGTGCTCAAATTGAGAATATAGTTAAAGCTTGTAAGTTTTATGACTCTTATGCAAACATGTGTGCGTACTCTTCTCTATACATAATAATTTCTGAGTAAGGGCTCGCCACGTCTGTCTGGAATAATTTTAATGATAAATATAACATATATAACAATATAATTTATAATATAACATAATATATAAATTCTAACGCTCTTCAATTAATAACGCCTCCATTGCAGGTGCTCATAATTATGATAACATACGTGACAAATACTGAAGCAGCAAAGGTTGCTACGTGTCAACTCCTATCACACAATTATTATCATAACAAGTTCACTGTAATAGTTTAGCCAAACCTATATACATGTAGGTACCATACTGTTCCCGGTCAATTAGAGACACATAAATGTGCGTAAATAACTTATATTCTTTGCGAAACGTCCGGATGTATGCGAGCTACGCTGCATAGAATGACAAAAAGCATTTAATAAGGACCTCTCAAACTCATATATTTGCTACTTTAGCTATATTGTATAAGAAAGCCATCAACCTTATGTCGTCTGAAAGTGCAAATATCAAGTAAAAGATTTTTACAAATTTACATAATTTAACGCTGTCAAATGTTTACTATCACCACCCCACGTTGTAAGCAACTACTAGTAGAACAAATTATCTGCTACTGAAACAATCATACTCAACTGCTGCTACTTTTGCATCGCTAAATAACTAATAGGTTTAGAGCACCGCGGCCCTGACTTAATAATTTAATGAAAACTACATAACATTGCATTTTACAGACATTCTTTCAATAAACTAAAATCGCACGTAGACCTTTTCGAAAACAATAATACTAGGAATGCGTCTATCGGTAACGGTATTGCATTCGCTCTTGCGCACAAATGGAGTTTTTAACGTTTTATAGTGCACTCTTAACTTGTAACAATAACTGTCTATTAACTGCACTCAACTTATTCAATTGTTTTTGACGGTAACTTTTAACTTTGTTTTGTGAATTGGAATTTTTCCAACTGTACTCTACTTTAATTGACATCTACTTATTTGAATTGATTTTCAAACAATTTATGAGCATAATACAAAAAGGTCATCTACTACTGATTGAAATTTACAAAATGAACTAATTACCTCTTAGAAAATTAGACTGAAGTTCATTTTTTTCATATAATTAATAGCACTCAAATAGTGCTCTACTTTTACGTATTGAGCTAAATTGAGATTTAATTGAATTCTGTTCGATTTGCTCTAACTCTGTTCGATTTGCTCTAACTCTGTTCGACTTGCACTAATTCTGTTCGACAGTGCAAGACTTTAACTAAGTGTGCTTAGTTGTGCCCGACTTTTTTACTACTTGGGCACTGAGTTTGCTTAGCCCATGACGTTATACAACCACTATCTTATCATAATATTATACACTTGGCATACTTAGCCTGCACGTGACATAAATAGTCACTTAAACTGATTATAATATTGTACTCTTGGCATACTTAGCCTGCGGTCACATACATAGCCGCATAATCTAATTTTTGCACACTTGGCAATTGAACACACTTGGTTACTACTCAAAACTAAACGCAAGTGGTTTTCCAAGACAATGATTATTGCACACTTGGCAATTGAACACACTTGGTTACTGCTCAAAACTAAACGTAGGTAAATGGTTTTCCAAGAGAATGATTATTGCACACTTGGCAATTGAACACACTTGGTTACTGCTCAAAACTAAACGTAGGTAAATGGTTTTCCAAGAGAATGATTATTGCACACTTGGCAATTGAACACACTTGGTTACTACTCAAAACTAAACGCAAGTGGTTTTCCAAGACAATGATTATTGCACACTTGGCAATTGAACACACTTGGTTACTGCTCAAAACTAAACGTAGGTAAATGGTTTTCCAAGACAATGATTATTGCACACTTGACAATTGAACACACTTGGTTACTGCTCAAAACTAAACGTAGGTAAATGGTTTTCCAAGAGAATGATTATTGCACACTTGGCAATTGAACACACTTGGTTACTGCTCAAAACTAAACGCAAATGGTTTTCTAAGGCACTGATTATTGCACGCTTGTCAATTGAACACACTTGGTTATGCTACTGCTCATTTGGAAACTAAACGCAAATGGATTTCTAAGGCACTAACTATTGCACGCTTGTCAATTGAACACACTTGGTTACCTACTGCTTATTTGGAAACTAAATGCAAAAGGATTTGCAAGACACTGCTACTATTATGCTATTGCAAGAACACTTTGTTAATGCACTTTTGGAAACTAAACGCAAATGGTTATCTAAGACACAGATTATTGCATATTTTGCAATGGATCAAACAATGGCAAATGATGTGATATCATAAAAATAAGATTTACTATTAATGATTCAAAGTTCTTGGCTACGCAACACTTTACGCAGGTGCTCGTGAAATTCCAAACACATTGTGAAAACTTAGAACCACACGATCACCAGCAGTTACAAAAATCTTTCTGTCAGAGAGTAGCCCTGATCAGATCTTCTTGCAACCACCGACAATCGTACGGTGACACAATATGCCAACACGATTAGAGAGTTGCTCCAACCACGCATTAGCATTAGCACATGTTTCCTGGATTAGCAATCAACACATGAAATACTGATTTTTTTTTTGTACAAAATGTTCTGAACATAGCCATTGCAAATCGAAAGGATTCATGTACAAACGGATCGTCTCGGTACAATACCGACCGCTTATCCATCAAATTCCATACGAAATGATTGGCTTGTAAAATAACTAAATGTCATGAATTTTTATATAAGAATTAAAAACATTCCATAAAAAGAGTTATCACGTCTGGATAGTCTCGGTTTATTACCGACCATTCGTGCGAACAGCTATTTAAATTGGAATACTTGCGGAAAGTACCCGCATTTAAATCAATTAAATTAATCATGACAATCTGGCCTAGAACTTTTTCAATATTTTTCTAAAATAATTACTAGGTAATTACTAGTCGTCATGAAATTTGATAGAAGAACAGGTATCTACCAGAAAACTTTTCCATAAAAAGCGTTATCACGTCTGGATAGTCTCGGTTTATTACCGACCATTCGTGCGAACAGCTATTTAAATTGGAATATTTGCGGAAGATACCCGCATTCAAATCAATTAAATCAGACTAGGCAGTCTGGCCAAGAACTTTATCAATATTTTTCAAAATAATTATGAGATAATTAACTAAAACATACCTGGGTTCATCCCACTTCTGAAATATCGTGGATCACTATGCACTAAATATTAATTTAATTTTAGCAGTACTACTATAGCTTGAGACAACTTGCCAGTTTAACGCTCGGGACCGAAGTGGCTGCTTTACAGCTGGTGATTTTCCATCATAGCTCGTTGGCGGCAAATATCGCAACTACCACGCGATTGGACGTGCCCCTTATTGGCTAGCGTGTCTCGCCCAATCGTGTTTTACAAAAATGGTGTTGCCAGGCGTAATCAGTGTTACCAAACTAACTGAAGTAATACTTGACTGACAATTTCAAAACAGATGACAGGTGGCTATAATTATTGACGTACCAAAAATCACGACACTTGTATTACCAAAGAAACCTGGCTGTAAATTGGAGTGCCAACCAAAGACCGAGCTGCATTATCGATTGGGCCATGCTTGCCAGGGTTGACCTTCTGCATATAAGGTTCCAATCTATTGTCACTGACCTTTTAATAGCACTTTGATCGTTTTTCATTGGGACAAATATTTGTTGTTATAATGGCTCCTTCATCCAAACATGTGTACTTAGTTGACGACTGGGGTGATAAACACGTGTACAGCTGGTAAGTAATCGGCAAAGATACAACGAATAAAAGTATCAATATCCAGGTTTGATACTATTTAAATCCCATCAGGTTCTAGTAATTTAACTTTTATTTGAATTTACAACAAAAAATACGAGCCAAAATAACCATATTTGTGTCCTTAATGAGAAGTAGTGTTAAACTCTTGCAAGGATTATCTAACAATAGCTTAAGTAAGGCTGCAATTAATGAAAGGAGAAAAGGGTTATACCTGGTTGATACCTTTCACTAATCTATTAACAAATTAATCTCTTTTAGTATAAAACGAAATTCTGTTGCTAGGTAATTTAAAGATAGCTTATTAGATTAAAGACAACTTAATTTAGCGTTAGCTTTATAGGGCAATATGGTCGCTGAGCTACAAAGCCCCTTTAAAATACCTAAGTATTGAATAAAAAAAAATCCTCTAATTCTAGAGCTTGTAATGATGAGTAATAATTAAATATTGACTAATAGATATAATATACAGAAGTTCATTGTCATTTCCTGTTTTATTTCTCCAAAACGCAGAAAATAGCAACATTGAAATATATCGCCGAGTTCTTTATAACTAAAGGAAACACGAATAACTACAAATATACATTTATGAATGAATTGTCTGCTCCTATTTATCTGATTATAGCAACCGACAAGGACACAGCCTCCACAGCAAGCACAGTGAAGATATTTTATTCTTAGTAACAATTCAAATAAATTTATTCTTTATTTCTAGTTTTTAACTATCATTTGAGCTGATTAATGTTTTTACAGGTATTAATGTGCATAAATATATTAGCGCTGTATTGTCATTATTCCATTTGCAAATACCTTCTTCCAATGTTCAGTTCACGGTGGAATAAAGACCTACCTAGATAACTGCCGATGTGCATCCAAATTCATGGTCGTCAAAAATATAATAGATAACCTTGATCGATAATCTCGATCGATACTAGATAATATAATACTATTATCAGGTTTATTATTGAATCATCATCGAATTTATCTTTACTAGACCACTCTGGACATAAAGGCCTCCTCTAAATGAGCGCTATAGCGCCCATATAAACTTCTTTTGAATAAAGCCAAGAACTAATAGCATTTAGGTAATACTTTCTTTAAAATAATAATAACAATATTAGGTCGATATGTTAATAAAACTACTTTTAGATTTGGTAAATACTCTTATTGATGCCAAAATTGTATAAAACGTTATAATAATTTTGTATTTTTGTCATTGATGATAATCATTTTTAATTTTATTTGACTTTAACTGTTCGATCTCATCAATTGTATTTGGTAGAACGATGTCTTTAGTTTCTGGAAGAAACACACACAGAACTGCTGCAAACAAAGCCAAACCACTGAATATAAGAACAGAAAGCCATTCTATGCCTATATTAACGATAAACGGAGCAACAAATGCTCCAGCTTTGCCGAAAACTGAAGCAAATCCCAAAGCCGTGTTCCTAACTACAGTGGGAAACACTTCGGAAGAATATAAGTGGATTTTCACAAACGCCGCATATGCTCCTAGTTGCCCTATAATAGCAAATGCTAAATACAAACCGCGTAAGGTATAAGGCACAAAAATAAACATTAGTAAAGATATAACTGCTAGTGCCAATAATGAAATCATGCTGATTCTCCGCTTGACGTATTTAGAGGTTACTATTACCAGTAGTATACCAGGGACATGACAAGCTGCGGCAATAATTATGATGATGTAAATGTTTCCTTCCAAAAGGCCCAAGTATTGACTGACTCCATAGTACGTCGAAGAAGAAAACATCCAAATCAAAGCGTTTGCGATGGTATATTGCCTTATTTTTGGAGTTTTAAATAGATCAACGAAGGAAACGCGTTGATTTTTATTTTTTATCGACTCTTCATACATTACGTTAACGGCATTTTCAATTTGATCTATTGGCCGATTATTCCTGGAACAAATAGCTCGTAGTAATATCTGCTTTTATCTGAAGGTAGATTAATCATTGATAAGCCAAGATACTCCACCACATTAAATTTACATATTTTATTAGAGAACTGAAATTAATGAATGTGATAAGGAGTAGATCTTATGCCCAGGAAGGACATATGTTTACCCGGAGAAACGCCTGCTACTTTGTTATAACATTAAATAAACATAATAACCTTTTGAAGGGAACTCAATGTAATTTTCGTATTGAAATTCATCCTTATAAATTTAAATTCTAACAAGCCTCAAGTGAAAATTGAGGCTTGCGCTGTTAAAGATAAAATTAAGGCTCATACATAAAATAGCTGGACTTACTTCTTTGCAACACGAGTTAAAAGATCTATCGCCTCTTTCTTTTTCCCGGCCGTAATCAACCAACGCGGCGATTCAGGTATCAGCCAAAAATACGACCAAGTTATCAGCCATGGAATAGCGGTCACCAGCTGTAGAGTTCTCCATTCTCTTACAAAGTATGCTATTATTGGCAACGTGAAGTAACTCCCAATGAAAGAGACCTCTTCAAGACCCATTGCGTATGGACGAAAGGACTTTCCGCTTAGTTCGATGAGAAGCACGAAACAACTGAGCATCACTCCTTCGATCGATGTTCCGATAAGGAACCTAAAGATGAGGAACATCCAGAACGTTGGTGCCATGGCTGAACACGTGACAAATATGATCATAAGGCCCATTGGTATCAAGCCGGCTTTTTTGCGGCCATACCTAGAAATGACATGGTTGTAAAAGTAACACAATGGTCAAACTTATGCAAATACTAAATCTCAGAACTTTATATTATCTAATTAAGATTTAGTTCTAGTTAGAGGCATTATTAATCGTTTATGTTAAAAAAAAATGTGTTACCGATCTGAGACTTGGCTGTAAATCAGAGTGCCAACTAATGATCCGAACTGCATTATCGATTGAGCCAAGCTTGCCAGGTTTGACCTTTCACATATAAGGTTCCATTCTGTTGTCACTGAGCTTTTTATCGCACTTTCATCGTATAAAGGATTTTCACAGGGGCAAATATTAGTTGCATTATTGGCACCTTCATCCAAGCATATGTAATCTACACCTGGGATAAGAAACACCACGTTGTTTAACTGGTAGTCACTTGGGAGTGATCCAAAGGATAAAAGTATCAATATCCAGGTTTGATACCTTCCAAATCCTCCGATTAAGTCTTCTATTGGATCGCGTTCTATTATTTTACTCATTTTTTATCAATAGTTATTTTGTGTTCGTTCCCGTGTGATGATCCACACATGAAATATAAAAACACTATAGTCGTATAAAATACATCACATTTTACTCAGTTCTTTATTTATAATGATGTGTTATGCTTTGAATTGTAATCGATACTGGAGCATTGAGTATTATGTAGATTTAGTATTGATTAAATAATATGGCAATATGACTGCGGTATCAATTAATCACATCACATGAGATCTTAAATAACGGATTATATTCATATCTAAAAAACATAGCTCTTATCGCAAAGTAAAAAGAATTATTATATACAAGTAGATAATAAAAGTACTTAGGACTTACACTGAGTATTTATGAAAAATAAAATAATTTATTGAAATCGGACCGGCCATTTTTCCGCATGCCTGACGACGTAATATGGACCATAACAATAACGTTGTAAAACCTAAATAATGGAAAGCATCGTGGCAGATACTACTCGCATGACTGGCTTATACAGATAGGTAGACAGCTTATTTGGCGGAGATTGGTCCACAACAGTACAAATCTGTGACTCCGGATGAGGATAAAGATATCCTACTATGGTCCACCCAAGTAAAAATAATAATAAGAATAGAATATAGAATAATATATAGAGTATTTTATAGTTCAGTATCTTGAAGTTCAAATTTATTGTCACTTTGCTGTTCAGTTTCTAAAATTGTATTTAATAAAACTATGCCCTTAGTTTCAGGAAGAAAACAGCACAGAATTGCAGCCAAAAAAGCCAGACCACTAAAAATTATAATAGAAGCCCATTCGACCCCTATATTCACGACAAACGGAGCAGCAAACCCTCCAAATCTAGCAAACACTGAAGCTAAACCTATTGCCGAATTCCTTACAATAGTAGGAAAAACTTCCGAAGAATACAAATAGACTTGTATAAATGAAGTATAGGCTCCAATTTGTCCAATTATAGCAAAAGATAAATACGCAGCCGTCATGGAGTAAGGTATGAATATGAACACCAGCAGTGATGTCCCAGCGATACTGAAACTAGCGATGACACTGATTTTTCTTTTAAGATGTAAAGTTGCTATAATTACAAAAATAACCCCTGGAGCGTGACAGGCGGCTGCTATCATTACATTGATGTAGAGGTTCCCTTGGAGTCGTCCAACATATTGATTTATTCCGAAGAAAGTGGAAGCACAAAACATCCAAACGCATGCGATTATGATGGTGTATTTTCTAATCTTTGGTGACCTGAACAGGTCGAAGTAGGAAGAAGTTTGACTTTTATCCTTTATGGAGTCTTCGTAAACTTTATTGACAATGGTTGCGATGTTATGCGTAGGACGGCTGTTTCTGAAATCAAAATTTTTGCCTGAGAATGATAAATATCTTTTAGAGCAAATTATGTATCGGTCACATGCTATAACTTTTACCTCGTCGCTATATTGGTCAGAAGATCAATTGCTTCCTGTTTTCTTCCTGTGGTGATCAGCCACCGTGGAGATTCCGGCAAAAGCCAGTAGAATGACAAAGTGAGTAACCATGGAACAGACGTGACCAGTTGCAGGTACCGCCATTCCCTGACGAAGTAGGCTATGATAGGTAGGGTAAAGTATCCTAGGACGAATGCTATTTCTGATAGGCCGATGACGTAGGGTCTGAAGGACTTTCCGCTGAGTTCCACGACAAGGACGTAGTAACAGAGCATGACTCCTCCGACTGAGGTTCCAATAAGGAACCGGCATATGAGGAACATCCAGAGTTCAGGTACCACAGCAGATATAATTATAAAGATCACTTCTACCATCATGGAAATTAGAGAGGCCGGCTTTCGTCCATATCTGGAAAAATAATGGAATGGTACAGACTCCTGATGCCGATCATATAAAAGCATATAATGTTTGCTATTTTATGTCTGTCAGGCTTATGATTGACTCATTGCTACCCACGTTTTTTCTATAGAAACGTTTAGAGGTAATATCTATCCCATGCAAACTCGTTTGTAAGATAAAAAACCTATGTTTTTTATATATATATGTATTATTATGTCTGTATGCAAAATTACAGAACGATCCGTACATGACTTTTAGCGTGCAAAGGTAACAAACATCTAACCAACCATTCAAACTTTCTTGTTTTAAATATAATGTGACAAAAACATGTGACTGTTCTTCTGTTTTCACCTGTTCGTCAAAATTGTAACTCTGTGTTTGTTATCAAATATAACAGGCATCATATATTACATAACAATGCTTATCATTATCACAGAATAAAAGATAAAACGTACCTACACGTAGTGGAATTGAACTGAATAACTATATTGTACGATACCTATCAGCTATATAGCCATAGAGAAGACTGCCCGCCAATATTCCCAGTTGCATCATGGACTGAGCCAGGCTGGCCAGCGATCCACGTCCACAAATCAAGTTCCATTCACTTGTCACTGAGCTGACTATATCACTGTCGTCGTATTGAGGATTCTCGCAAGGACATACATTCGTTGCATTGCCCGCATTTTCATCCAAACATGTGTATTCAACGCCAGGTATGACAAACACAACATTATTCAATTGAAATTCTGTTGGAAGACGTCCCATGGTCACTAGAAACAGTATCCACCATTGGTATATTCCAAATCGGCCTATCAATGATTCAATTGGGTCTTCGGAAGATGTTTTGCCACTCATTTTAGTTTATTTTTTTATCTGTTCATTTCACTATTAATTTTAAACTTTGTATTGACTTCGGAATGTGACGAAGCGAACTGTTGTAGCAGACGATTTCTGTACAGTCACGGTCATAAAATACGAAATAGAGTGTATTTAGATATGTAGATTATTAATATCTGTCTCGCTTACTTTGTTGACTCTACTCGTGTAAAAGGTACCTATAAATCCTGAGTAAAGATGTTCTAACCCGCGAACGGTGACATACGTGTGCGGGACAAGGAGAATTGAAAAATTCTAATCTTTTCAAGTACCTGGCTGCCTAATTTCCCCTCCCCTACCATTATCATTAACCCTGCGATGGACGCGATGTCATAGCGGGTGCTAGTTTCTGAGTTTTCGCGTAAACAAACCCAATGCGGTACAGTGGTCACCATTCGGTGACCACGGGTATGTAATTAGAGTACGCAGAGTTGAATTAATGTACCCATGTACGTACATACATATTTGTATTTTGTCAGGTTTATGTACATATTTTACTTGATTTGCTTTCGTTCTAATGCAATATACGAGTATATAATAAGCAATAGTTAAGTTTATTGCTTGATCTTTTTAATTTATCGTTTTTTTTTTCAAATGTAATGTTTTGTGTTTTGTGTTCTTGAGTGGACCGCGACTCGGTAAACGTAGGACGCCCTACGACAAGGTGGGATGACGATCTGCAAAAGACTGCTGGCAGATGCTGGATGCCACAAGCTGTAGACAGGGCGCTATGGCGCTCATTGGGGGAGGCCTATGTCCAGCTGTGGACTAATGTGGGCTGATGAAACCTTTTGTTACTGGATAATGTCGTAGGAATATCATTGTCAACAATCCCAGGATCAGCTAGTCCATCATAAATCGACTAAATGGCCGTTACTTTCAATGTACCAAATGGAAAAAAATAGAAAGACCAAATGTATTTGCTACAAGTGCAAGAAACATTTGTGCCTTGAGCACGTAGTGCCTTATTGCAGTACTAGCTAGAAATCAGTACTAAACAGAAATCCATTACCAGTAAACTTCAAACCGATTACCAGTTGTAGACCCACTCAGAATGTTGTCGGTATTGTCTAACTAACTAAGGTATTCAATCCGCTATTTACACCATACGAAAGTGACAATCGATGTCCAGGCTAGGTTTGAAATGCCAAACGGAAGCCGATTACGATTACCAGTTGAGTTAGACAATAGAGCCGCTGCTCGCGATTTTATTTGAGTGGACTTAGCGTAAACAATCTTCACGATGCGATTTTTTGTTTATTATAAGTAACTCCTAGTCTAGAAAGTGAATAGATAAACGAGGCTGTGAATAATTAAATATAGATTTTTTTAATGTCAAATAACTAATAATAAACAAAAAACGATCTGATTTTGAAAAATCCTCCATTGAGTTTTTCCACCCAGGTCTTGGAACTGGGGTCACCGAAGGGTGTAGGTACGTCAAATCGACGTCACCATTATTGGCAGGTTAAGGAATGAATCAGGCAGAAAAAAAAACAATTATTTAATATTAACAATATAAATTATATTAAACATTTATTATCACAGCCTATACAAAAATAGACTTTATAGTCTAGAACACATTACAGTTAACAAGTATCAACATATTATACACAATCATCACTAATACAATCAACCATTGTCTTGTCTACCGTATTCAATACAACATCAAACTCAGCAATAGATACCTCAAGTCACAAACGGTACAAGAATGTCAGAAATACTTTTATTTAACCTAGACCAGCCTCAAAGATTAGAAGGTTAAGCTTCACCTTCTTCTAAAGTGTCGGGAAGTTTCCTCTCCCGCGTATCAGGCAGCAACACACACAGGGCTGCCCCAATCAATGGCACTATTCCGAAAGCTAGAGGGGGCAACCATGGGCTGGTATGAGACAATGTTGCTACAAAAGGTGCAAGCATTGATCCTATCCTTGCTACTGTTGAAGCCAAACCGACACCAGAGTTTCTCACGACGGTTGGGAATAACTCTCCAGCGTACAAATACACTGTAGCAAAAGATATGCTCATCCCCCAAAGGCCGATGCAGCCTAGCGTCAAATTAGCGATCCCGCTTTGTGGTATCACAACGATGAGCAGACAGCTTAGGCCGGTAACACAGTTGGCTGCTATCAGAGTGATCTTACGACCTAGGACTCTGTTCGCGTAGATTGAGATCAGTGTGCCAGGGACCTGAAAGAGACGGATATTTGAAGATTTAACCCAAATGACATGAACACGTTTATACGATAACAATTTGCTATATTTATCTTTGCTATGTTAATTATGTTTTGGGTCAAAGATAACGAAGTTTTTAATATTATTCAAGAGGACATAGTCCAACAAAGTTTTATCTTCAAAAATTCACAAATTAGGAACTGAAAATGAAATGGAATTATTAATTTAAATTTTACTTTGGATAATTGAAAAACCAAACTTAAATGAGTCGATGAATAGCGAATAATAACAATGTATAATGACGAAACTGCAGTATAGCAATAAAAAAGTTGAATTGGCCAACAACCAACCAACTATAAACTGTTGTGTGACATCTAAGTTTTTATTGTTACTGAAATTATATTGTTTTCTGGGTAATCAACAGAACACTTATTTACCTGAATAGCAGCGGAAATTGCGACGTTACTGAAGATATTCCCAGAAACATGGCCAATGTATTGAGAAACTCCAAAGAAGCAAAGTCCACAGACGAACCAGTTGAAGCAGATTGCAATGGTCCGGGCTCTGAGCCGAGGGGTGCGGAACAATGCAAGGAATGATGCGTGCTCCTCTTGCTTATTGCTGATTTCAACAGCCATTTTCTGAGTCGTAGACGCAATGCTCTCCGTGGGCAGACCGTTTCTGAAAGTCCAAAGAAATATGATTTAATAAATATAATTAAACTTCGAAACACAAGATGAAAGCTAAATCTCGAAATTACATCGCAAAATTTGTGTGAAACTCACCTTTTAGCAGCAGTTTCCATAATTTTAACAGCCTCTTCTGTTTTCCCGACAGTTATCAACCATCTTGGCGATTCAGGCAGTAGGAAATAGTAACTCAAAAACAGAATAGACGGCAAAGATATCGCCAGCTGAAACGCGTCCCAATGGCGAAGGAAGTAGCCGAACAGTGGTAGACTCAGGTGGCCAAGGTTGAACGGTATTTGGTAGATGATACCCACAGTGGCTCTATATTTGGCCCCGATCAGTTCCATAGTTAAGACAAAGCTTGTAACCATTGTTCCTCCCGTCGCTACCGCCAAGAAGAAGCGAAGGGTTGTGAACATGTACCAGTTGACGGAGTAAGCAGTTGCTACTCCAGAAATCAGCTGTAAAAATACAGCAGCGAGGAATGGGTTGCGTCGGCCGAATCTGAAGACAAGAAAAACAATGTTAGGCGACTTCACTGTCTAGCTTATTTTAGGTAGGTACCAACTTATCGATTAACTAACACATGCAGTAGGAAAGTTCAGTCGTTCAAGGGTCTTCATTAATTAAATAATAAAAAGGTTATCGCAATGAATGAGACATCTATCGATCCGAGTTCACATACTTGAGACGCAAAACTTCCTACAAATGACGTGTTATTTATAAGAAACATTTAATGCTGGGGCCATGGAAAACCGGGAAGATAAATTGATCTCGCTAAAGTAATCGCATCCGGACTCGTGTCTGAATTGGTGCAGGTCGCCTCACGCATTGATATACGTACAAGTACCTACTTAATACTAATACAATGCGTGAGGCACATTACACTCCAGGATGCATCAATTTAGGTTGTTGAAAGTCAAAGTGGGTTGTTAGACTGACACAAGTATGTAAGAAGAACATGTAGTTAAGGTAAAGTACGTACCGGTCAGAAAGGTGGCCGAACATCATGTTGCCGACGAGAATTCCAAGCATGAAGACAGTCTGCGTCAAGTTTTTTAACCATTGTCGATCGCACACGAGGTCCCACTCGGACACTATGGTTTCTTCAAAGATACTATCGTCATAAGCATAGCGTGTGCAGTTAGCTTGGCAAACGTTGTCAAACACCTTGGTTTCATTGTCGGCACAGGTGAAGTTGGTTGGTGGCGCCAAAAAGATGATGCTCATTTGATGCCATGCCACTGGAAATTTCACGAGGAACACGACAAAGCAAATCCAAATTTGCCATTTTCCTATCGCTCCAATAGCTTTTGTGAATGGATCTTCTGATTTTTGGTTCTCGACATCTTTTGATTCATTCTCCAACACTAGAAAGAAAAATTATTTGGTTAAAAAGTTTAAAAAAAATTTTGGTTGAAATTAAACTCGTATGAATAATTTTTAAGTTAATAAAACCACCGATTGGATTTTTTTGTCAGTGGATCGATAAAACAAACCAATCAAAAAGTATTTTAAAATAAAGGAATGCCAAATGTTATTGCATCAGGCGCATTGGCGCAATAGGCAGAACACACACACTATTTTTAATAGCAAAAAATTCCAACATGTCGCCGAAAAAAGTAAAATTCACATTAAAGCTAATCCGATAATAGACTTACTGAATTTACTGTCGTTATTTAATTGACATTCCTTTTTATTAACCATTTTGTACTTTATACTACTTTTGTACTGTTTTATAATTTGAATGTATCAGTCGTCTGATTGCTGAAGAGTCTACAACTGGTCTGTTCTCAGACGATTCAGCTACCTATATCAGTTAGATACCTATTGATGTAGGTACCTATAGTAGATATAGGGGGAGAGTCCATCATACTTTATGGATAACATACTGGTTGAAATTGGATAATGGATCCAGCCCGTGCCTTCTCACGTGTTTTAGAGAGTGATTTGAGAATCAAGCTGTTGTTGTTTTATGATTCTAAAAACTATTGATGTAATAATGATACTCTAAATGTTAAATTCAAAGGCTGTGAGCTATTGTGTAGGTATATAGTTAAAGTATCTATTAACAAGTTTTTTGTAACCTAATAAAATCTCATAGGTAATTATTTAATAAAAAATATCGCGATTTAATAAAACTTTTCCAGTTTCAACGAAGTTGCATTTTTTTGATCATTTAATTTTAAGTAAACTGTATACCAGGTTTTTATAAATTATTTCCTGGATTCCCAGTTCTATGAAGAATATAGATTCTCAGCACAAATTACGGAACTCAACACAACCCTGGTATGGGCAGTGACTAACTTAACCATCTAGGAGCTGATAACACAGTATACCATGTGTACTGTGCTGATAATCATCATTAACCTTAAAGCGTTTTTTTGTAAAGGTAGTCATAAAACAGGTTTCAGAAATCACTTGAGGAAAATTTTTGTATGATATTGCTAAACAAATTATAATTGCGACTTATCAAAACAAGTAAACTGTTCGTGACCCTTATCGAGATAACGTCTTCCTACGTGTACAATACCTATCTGATTTATGGTGCCAAGCCTCCCTATGAGTCCTCAATGGTACGTAGCCCTGACAGACTTTGCTTCTTCGCATTAGTAGATACTTTTATGTAGCAATAGGGTACGTCGTCTAGTTTTTAGTAGAGTCAAAAGCCAACCAAAAATTGTTTGTTTGCACTGTTTTATTACGTGGTAGGTTGATGAGAATGAGTGCTCTAAAACGTGAAATAGGTACCAGGTTCAGTAAATTACAAAATACACTATAAAAGTCTAGGTGACCTTTAAAAAATTTTTTGTTTACTGGCGCAAGAGTTTTTGCAAATATAGGTACAACGCTTCGCAGTTTTACCCTTGAAAAGAGTACCTACGGCATTAAGGCAATTATAAATTAAAGTTCTTTAGTAAAAATATTATACGAATGCAAATTTTTATTATTAAGTAAGCGAAAACAAAAATAATTGTATCTGCAATGAATTGCTATAACAATAATTTTAAAATGCGCTATAACAAGGATAAATTTTATTCCTATACGTTAACTACGACTGTTCGAAGAACATCAACTCTTCATCTCAATGATGTAATGAACACTTCATTAGTGAAAACATAACATTTAAAAAACAACAAACATTTTAACCATACATCAGAGTCAGTCTAAAATAGAAAGCGATATTTTTTAAAGTGATGTAACTTCATAGTTAACTTTCAAAAGATCAAACCTGTTGTGATTTGTTCTTGGAGCAAATGTTAATAGTGGTGTTAAGTATTTTATGGAGATAAGAAATTAAATTATAAACAAACCCGAATGGATCTAGTACCTATTAGGTTTTCCCCTAGGTTTTACCAGACTACTAATAAGCATAACAACTAACTCTAAGTTTGTAAGTTGTTTTTGGTAGAGCAAGCTTTTCGATTCTTGAGTAAGTTACCGTAGGTAAATTATGTGTTGAAAAACCACGCACAGCGTGTAAATATAAGTAAATAATGTTTTGTAAAGGTCAGTGCTCTTATACACGTGAAAAAATCGGAAGTCGCTCCAAATTGTTGCACCTGATCGACATGGAAGTGATTCTGGGAAAGAGGTTGACATTGCAGAAACCTCTATTTCCGGGGAGATGAAAGGACGCCTCGTAGGTACTGTACCAAAGTACTGTACCCATTTAATAATATACAATATTTATGTTTATATCTATCAAGATATTACTGTTTTTAAAATGTTGTTTAAAAAAAACCACTAGTATAAATTTTTATCGTTACTACGTTTTGAAAATAACAGCTAGCAGAATTTGGGAAATGGTGATCGCAATGGCAACACCGGTGTCCTGATAAGTACATAGGTTCTTAGTCGGCTCTTACGACTACCATGACATTACGGCGTGTCCGCCACGAAATTGCAGCATTAGTACAGATGTACCTAATGTTATCATTGGGTAGACCCATACTGACGATGTTTTCGTAGACATGGAGAAATACAATGGATTATGATTAACGTTTTACGGAACATGTTTAGTTTCTAGATATTAAACAAACAAGCATTGATTAGGTAGGTACCGATGACTCCAGCCATTTAGCCTCCATCCCCGACGACCTCTGTGCCGCAGTGGCGAAGGCCGCATGAGGTTGCTGGTTCAATTCCTGCCTCGTTTGTAGGTTCTGGTCGTTTTCTATGTCTAATAAAAAACATATATCTGTGTAATCTGTCATATTAAGTACCTGTATCAATAATCTAGTGCCAGCATAAGCTCTGCTTAGCTTGGGGCTAGCTTAAGATGACGTTGTGTGGCTTGCCCACCATTATTTATATATATTTATTTATATTTTTGACAAACGGTTCTAACTCGGAACTCTATGGTTAACAAAGAAAGCAGACCCTAGGAAAAGGTAAGTACATAGGCCTATTCAGGTTTTAGGATTTCCGTAAAAGATTTGAAGTTGAGAGCAGATAATGTTTGGAAAAAAAGCATGTTTATTTAATGCAACGACAATCGATATGAAAATGGAATAGGCAAATATTATAAGTAGGTATAATGTTGCGAATTATTTATCTACGAAACCTTTAAGACAGCATAAAGAATTGTCAACGGGTCAAATGTTTATGAATAAACATGACAAATTCACCGGGTACATGTTGATCTTTACAAATATCGTGTAGGTATAAGAACTTAAAGCTTTTACCATTTTATAAAATTTTCCGGCAGTGAACCGTTTTTCTAAATTTTATAACGGTAAAAACTATGGTCATTTATCATTACTTCTCAAGAGATGTCATTACATTACCTATCAAAAGCTAGACCGCGACAAAGATAATGCTAGTAGGGATTATTTGAAGCCATGTTTTACATACAACTGATCTTAAATTATAGGGAATTTAAAAAGTTGTTGTATATCAAGTTAACTTATCCAAATAAATTTAACACAACTTACTTTTGCTATGTGATCCTTTAAAACAAAACACAACACAAAACGGCTAGATTATTTTTCTTAAGATTCGATCGTGTGCCACAGCAACCGCGGCCGCGCTCCAACACGATTTGACGTACGCCTTCCTCTGTAACTGTTTATGAGGCAGCCACCAGCCACAGAAGACACAGCAGTAGCTTGATGACGACAACCAGCCGCCCGCGAAAAACCAGCTAAAAAGCTCAAACGCAATCGAGCTCCATTCGATCTAATATAAACTTTATAACGATACAGAAAAGTCTATTATAAGATTGACGCATAACGGTCTTAACGACTTGTTTTTACGATTCGTTCAAGATTAGTTACATTAGGTCGGGGAATTTAGAACTAGCACTGATAGAAAATAGAATATAAGTAGTTTAAGAAAATGTGGTTTCAGTACCTATAACGTCCTGTTATTAAAATTTAGCAAGACTTAGGTATAATTTTGATAGCTGAAACCTGTTTATAGTAAAGCTAGAAGGCAGTTAGGTACTACGCTGCTAGTCTTGGTAATCATTTAATCAATCACTAATCACCCTGCTGCAAGTACCTTAAAATATGCATGGCAGTAAAAGTCCTATAATGTGTAGGACCTACCTCCTTAAAATACAAAAATATGCGTAGTAGGAATAGGTCGATGCGGAAAATTACACTAACCTATAGTAGTAAACTTTAATTATAATATACCTACATCATCATCATCATCATCATCAGCCTATGTTAGTCCACTGTTGGACATAGGCCTCCCCTAATGAGCGCCATAGCGCCCTGTCTTCGGCTTGTCGCATCCAGCATCTGCCAGCAGTCTTTCGCAGATCGTCATCCCACCTGGTCGGAGGGCGTCCTACACTACGTTTACCGAGTCGCGGTCTCCACTCAAGAACACGTTTACCCCAGCGGTTATCGGTTCTTCGCGAAATATGGCCGGCCCACTGCCACTTCAGTTGGCTAATTCTCTGAGCTATGTCGATGACTTTAGTTCTCTGTCGGATGTATTCGTTACGAATCCTATCCTTCAGAGAAACTCCGAGCATAGCTCTTTCCATAGCGCGCTGAGCGACTTTGAACTGGTGGACCAACCCTATCGTGAGTGTCCACGTCTCAGCTCCGTAGGTCATGACTGGTAGGACGCACTGATTAAAAACTTTCGTTTTCAAACATTGCGGTATGGATGACGAGAAGAATCGACGTAGTTTTCCGAACGCTGCCCAGCCTAGCTGGATCCTCCTCTTGGCTTCCTTCTCGAAATTGTTTTTACCCAACTGCAAAATCTGCCCGAGGTAAGTGTACTCAGAAACAATTTCGAGAAGGTGGCCATGTACGATCACCGGTCTTGGATCAATGTGGGCATTGATCATGACTTTGGTTTTATCCAAATTCATGCCAAGACCGATACATCGGGAGGCTGAAGCTAGACTGTCCAGCATCCGGTTCAGCTCCTCTAGCGACTCCGCCATTAAGACTATGTCATCAGCGAATCGCAGGTGTGAGATGTAGTCGCCGTTTATGTTGATGCCCTTGTCTTTCCAGTCCAGCGTCTTAAACATATCTTCCAACGCGCTCGTGAACAGTTTCGGGGATATGACATCCCCCTGCCTCACTCCTCTGCGCAGTTGGATCGGTTTAGTCTGCTGGTCCTGTACTCGGACACTCATCGTAGCGGCTTCGTAGAGACATCTCAGCACCTCGATATAACGATAGTCTACTTGGCATCGCTGTAAGGATTGTAGAACAGCCCAGGTTTCAACGGAGTCAAAGGCCTTCTCATAGTCCACAAAAGCCAGACACAGGGGCTGATTATACTCTTCGGACTTCTGTATAATCTGCCTCACTGTGTGAATGTGGTCTATGGTACCATATCCTCCGCGAAACCCAGCCTGCTCCGGTGGCTGAAACTCGTCGAGTCTCCTGGCGAGACGGTTCGATATAACTCGTGAGAAAAGCTTATAGACGTGACTTAGGAGCGAGATGGGTCTATAATTTTTAAGAAGGGTTTTATCTCCCTTCTTAAAAAAGAGCACCACCAAACTCCCACTCCACGCCTTTGGAGTTCTCCCACTGTGAAGGACGGCGTTGAAGAGGCTCTGTAATTCCTGTATAACAGGGTATCCTCCAGCTTTCAAAAGCTCTGATGTTATTCCGTCCTCACCGGGGGCTTTTCCATTTTTAAGCTGCCTCAGAGCTAACACGATCTCGTCTTGACTGATGTCTGGCAGTTCGTCGGTATAGTGGCGTATCAAGGTGGCTCTAGAATCGTGGTCGTCTCGTTGGGAACGGGGAGCATGTGCAGCGTATAAACGGCCATAAAAGTCCTCTATCTCGGCCGATATCTCCGGCTTCGACAAAACGGTCCTTCCGTCGTGCGTTGAAAGCTTCGTCAGGTGGCTCCTTCCAAGCTGCTGAGTGAATACTTTGGACCCTCGGTTTCGCTCTATCGCCTCTTCAATGAGGCGTGTATTAGAGCTCCGAAGGTCGCGTCGTACCATCTTCGCAATTCGCTTGTTCAGGTCTGACCTCTCTGACGAAGTCGCTTGGGTGGTTTCCCGTCTTTTTGTCATCAGCCCAAGAGTCTCATCCGAGAGTTTGGACTTCTTACCAGTACGCTGCTTTTTGCAAAACTTGATGCCCTCGTCCCTCAGCGTTTCTACCAGATTGTGTAGGGTCTCGTCAGCGTCATCAGTGGGTTCCAAGGCAGCGAATCTATCCCCGAGAAGCTGCTGAAACTTCTCGGTGCCCGCCATGATTTGGATTGGGTTCGGTCGGAGCGTGGACTTCACCAGACGGTTTCTTTCAAGCTTCAAATTTATATTCAGAGAGCCTCGAAGGAGTCGGTGATCAGATCCGGTATTGAACCTGTTGATCACTGAGACATCTCTGAATATATGCTTGCTATCCGTCATGATGAAGTCGATCTCATTCTTAGTCACAGAATCGGGACTCCGCCATGTCCACTTCCTTTGGGGCTGTTTCTTAAAGAAAGAGTTCATTAAGAACAGCCCCTCTTTCTCAAGGAAGTTGACGAGCATTTGTCCCCTGTGATTTCGAACACCAAAACCATGCGGGCCTATTCGGGATTCGTTGCCAGTCTGGGTTCCCACCTTGCCGTTAAAGTCCCCCATAACAACGTTGAAGTGAGCCTTGGTGGTGTGATGTAAGGCTTTGGATATGTCTTCGTACATATCCTCCACTTCATCATCCGAGTGTGTCGAGGTCGGTGCGTAAACCTGAATGACCTTCAAGCTGTAGCGCTTAGACAGCCGAAGGATCAGGTACGCTACCCTGGTCGACACACTGGAGATTTCTTCGACGTTGTTAGAGAGGGCCTTATTGACGAGGAAACCTACGCCACCCTGGGATGTTTTATCACCCTCACGAAAGTAGAGAAGATGGCCCGAGTCTAGGGTTACGGTGTCCTCCCCCTCTCTACGGACTTCACATAACCCTAGAACATGCCATTTAATGTTCTCTAACTCCACTTCCAACTGCGCTAGATGGTGATCAAGCCTCAGAGTGCGTCCGTTAAACGTTGCCAGGGTCAGTGTGTGTGGGGTGTGGTAGCCTAATGTAGCCCGGTGATTCCTAGCACCCCCTGCCCCGCCGTTACCGTGGCCGCTACCATGGCCAGGAATAGCGAGGCGGCCGGGAACTGGGGGCCATTTTGTGGCGGTTCTTGTCATTTGGGGGTATTGCCCATAATCCCCACGCTGGGCATGCGGGTTGGGGATCGCAGTTTAGTGGAGTAGTTCTGCAGAGGGCGCTGCTGCCCGCCCCCCGGTGTGTTTCCCTTAGTCGCCTCTTACGACACCCACGGGATGAGTTGGGGTGGTGAAATTCTTTATTATGCCGTCACCACACGGCAATATACCTACGCTCGTATCCAATTTCGTTTCGTGTTAAAGATTAATATTTTCTTGTCATCTTAGTAATACCTATAGTAATAAATGTAAATAGGTACTCGTAATATTAAAGCTTAGTCGCTAGCTACAAAGATACTAAAAATAAGTATACTTATGTAATCTCATTATAAGTGGACTGTTTTAAGAATAAATTCTTTAAACCGACTTATGTTTAGGAGGAAAATTTAAGAAGACACCTAGATATGGTAGGCGTTGGGCAAGACCATTATATATTAGATGAAAGTAACAAAAGTAGAGATTAGGTAATAGCTTGTAAAGTTGGAAAGCTCAAATGAACTGCCCCACCTCATAGAAATAGCTTGGCATAGGTATAATATATCTACGGGAAATAGCGTGTT